>KN361712.1:0-12432 GCA_000785685.1 Uromyces viciae-fabae
TTTTATTTTTATTTTTATTTTTATTTTTATTTTTATTTTTATCTTTATCTTTATTTTTATTTTTATTTTTATTTTCTTTTTTATTTTTCTTATTCTTTTTATTTTGGGTTCTCTTTTGATTTTTGTTTTTATTTTTATTTATATTTATATTTTCTTTTCCTTCTTTTTTTCCTTCCCCCTTTTATTTATATTTCTATTTCTATTTTTGTGTTTGTTTTTCTTTTCATTTTTATTTTCCTTGTTGTTTTTCTTTTTCTTTTTCTTTTTATGTTTGTTTTAATTTTTCATCTTTTTCTTTTTCTTTTTATCTCTATGTTTATTCTTATGTTTTTATTCTTTTCTTTATGTTTTCTTCATCATTTCTTTATCTTTTATCCATATTTCATTATTTTCCTTTTTTTTGAGCCACCACACAGCAATTGAGATTGTGGTTGTGGGAGTTCTTATGGTATTCAAACCACATCACTCAAAATTTTTTAGATTTTTTATTAATTATAAATAAAACAAAACAATGAGGATTAATTACACATCAACTCAATGGTTAAATATAATATACTTAGTACTTATTTGTATATATACGTCAATAAAAACAAGATTCAATACATGAATAGTGGATTCAAACCTGAATGACTAAGAATATCATAAAATAAACCTCAAAAAAATATTCTAGGGTCAAAATAACCCCTAGTCACCCAGAAAGCCCAAACCCTTATGTCACATGGCTCAAAAGTTACAAGGATTTATAGGTTTCACTGGGATCTTTTGTGTGACATCATACATTTTCATATCTGTGATTCCTTACTTTATTATTTTTCATAAACAGTGGTTGTGTATAGGTCATGTGCATCTTATAACCATAAAAAGACTGTGCCACCAGTCAGATCATTTTGTAATTGTTGGAATATTATTCCTACTGCTAAAAGAGATAGTAAGTAATCTTACTATCTTTGATATTGAATAAATTAATTTATTCAATTTGAATATTTAATTTAGATTCAATTTAAGCTCTGTTGACCGAACCAAAGAACGGTCAACAGCTCTCAAGAACAATTAAGAGATTTAATCAAATAGACAATTTGTGAGTTACAAATTTTTATTTTTATTTAGATCTTTATAAAATTTATATTGATTCTTTAATTTAAAATTAGATCACATCAAGTCGATGAACATTGATCAAAGCTTTTTAAGAGAATAACTTAACTAGTAGTCTAGTAAGTTATTCTTCATGTTCTTTAAAATAAAGTTATTTAATCAAGAATCAAGAATACTTATATTATTTAAAACATTTCATAATAAAATAAAAAAGAAAGAAAAAGAACAAAAACTTGTTTCAACAGTTTTTATCTGAATTTTTTTTTAAATTAATCTTAGGCAGTTTATTTGTTATCTGCCCTTAGGTCTTCTTTATTCCTTATATGATTTTATTTGTTACTTTCTATTTTTGGTACCATAAAGTATTAATGAAATATTACCGTTAGTTTGTGTATTCTTATAGCTGAGTTTTGATTTTAAAGGATTAATTTTGAGTTGTTCGGATTTTTCTTGTTTGAAGAAATTTTCAAGTAGAAAGGTTTTATTTCTTTCTTCCAGATTTGAAGTATTTGCAGCCTTCTTAGAAAAAGTGAAAATGAATAAAAAATTGAATAATATGAAATAAAATGTTTAAATAAAATGAGCAATGATATGAATGTTCTGTCAAAATGACAAAAATAATTTAAAAAGGAAAAGAAAACAAAATAAAACAAAGTTGTGAGTGTTCTCTAAAAATAAAATTAAATTAAATTAAATTAAATTAAAACAAAGAAAAATTAATTAATTAATTAATTTTTATTATGTTTTAATTTTTATAACTTTGTTTTATTATAAAAAAATCAAAATCAATTTCAGTTAAGAAAACTGACGATAATAAGATAATTTCAGTTAAAGAAACTGACAAATCAAAATCACAAATAAATTTTTAGTTGAAATTATTTTGTCAGTAAAAGACTTAACAAAACTAAACAAGGTGATTAAAAAGAATAATTTTTATTTAAAAAAATTATTATTGAAAAATAATCTAAAATTGAAAATAAAATATATAAGATAAAATTCTATATATTTAAAATAATTAACATTTCAATTGCAAAATCAAAATGTGAAATAAATTTTTTTTAAAAAAAAAAAAATGAAATAAAAAATAATGAGTTGAAAAACTTAAAATTTAATCTCAAAGTAAGATGACGAAACTGACGTCATTGATTTCTTTATTTAATTTTTCATCAAAGCAGATCAAACAACTGTAGGATCAAGCAAATCAGAGAAATAAAAATAAAGAAAATATTTTATTAAAAAAGTTTTTAGAAAATTAAAAATATTATCTTTGAAAGAATTACTTGTTATTTATATAAAAAAAAAAAAAATAAAATAAAAAAAAAATAAAAAAAAAAAGAGAATTAAAAAATTCAATTAAATTATTTGATATTATTTCATAAAACCATTTAAATCATAATTATTAAAGTATCATTATTCTATTAAGATTATATTATTAAAAATTATAAAAAGAAATATATTATTGAATTATTATGATTAAAATATAATAAAATAGAATTAATAAAATTATTGTTTAAAAATAAAATAAAATGAAATAAAATAAAATAAAAATATATATTATAAAAAAATTGTCATCAAATTAATTGCCTTCAGGTAAAAGAAAATTTTCATTATATTTATTGGGTATTGATTTCTGCACACGGTCAAACCACGTTTACACATGGTTTGGGACCGCCAGGGGACGTCGGATTTTTTTTTTTTTCAAATATTTTTAAAAAATACTTTTAATGGTTCTAAAATTACCAAATTTTTTTCCTAGTATCCAGAGCCCCCCTGCTTCATATTCTGCAAAAAATATGAAAGTACTCCATATATAGGGATTACACAAAATCAAAAAAAAAAATGAAAAAAATAGTTGATGCGGGAAATATGTGCTAAAAATTTTATCACATGTATTTTCACGCTATTGAAATGTGGGATAAGAGTTTCATCCACGGGGAAGAAAAAAAAGTACGCTTTACGTTTACTTTTGCAAAATTTTGGTATTGCTAAAAATTTTATCACATGTATTTTCACGCTATTGGAATGTGGGATAAGAGTTTCATCCACGGGGAAGAAAAAAAAGTACGCTTTACGTTTACTTTTGCAAAATTTTGGTATAATGTACCAAAATTTTGCAAAAGTAAACGTAAAGCGTACTTTTTGAAATTCCCATAGGGTTAAAATACATGTGATAAAATTTTTAGCCCATATTTCCCGCATTAACTATATTTTTTTATTTTTTTTTTAGATTTTGTGTAATCCCTATATATGAAGCATTTCCATATTTTTTTTGGCTCTAAAAACTTCAGAATATGAAGCAGGGGGGCTCTGGATACTAGGCAAAAAAATTTGGTAATCTTAGAACCATTAAAAGTATTTTTTAAAAATATTTGAAAAAACAAAAAATCTAACGTCCCCTGGCGGTCCCAAACCGTGTGTAAACGCGGTTTGACCGTGTGCGGAAATCAATACCCTATTTATTTTATTTTATTATTATTAAAAAAAAAAATTAAATTAAATTGTAAATAAATTTTTTTATAAAAATATGATTAAAAACTGAAAAAAAAAAATATCTTTAGTTGCCGAAATCTTACATGTTCAACAATTTTAACATTTTGATAACCCCGTTTCCCCTTTCAAAAAAAAGATAAGAGGTTTTTCCAAAAACAGGCCAAATATCTGGAAAATCATTTCCCAATTTTCGGTAAAAACAATTCCTGTTGTACAGTTTTTTGACCAAAAACAATTTCTTCCAAAGCAAATCAAAAACTGGTTCTGTGCATCCAATATTGTGCAGGCCCAAGTTTTAGCCTGATTGGACTAGTTTGAAGCTTGAAAAAGCCACTTGATTGGAGGTTCTGGGGGACCTCACAAATGGAGATTTTCTCCAAAGGAGAGGCCTATTGCTAAAGTGACATTGTTGCTGTGAGGCCTACCATATTTTTCCCTGGAAATCACAATTTTTGAATGAAACTCTATTTCTAATGATATCTTGTGGTCCTGCATCTTGTGCATTTTGTACACTTTTTTTTAAAAATCTCCATGAAAGTATAGAAGTCTGCCAGCCATTCTTTGACCAAGCTTTCAAGTAAGGAAATTGAGCCTTCGGATAATCCAAAGGTCAAGCCAGCCACAGTCTCACATGTTTTTTCTGTATCATCAATCAATTGAACAGGTTCTTATATTATTAGATCATTATCAAATTATGAAATGGGTATAGGAGCATACTATGTATAAACATCATGGTTTACAAATTTTTGTTGGAGAGAAATTTCCATATATCATCAATTCACATCTGCTGATATTTTAGTCCAGTATTGTGACTTTAATGTTTCATAGTTTTACATCCTCAATTCAATTTAGTAGTTTGATAATATATTAGTTATATATTATAATGTAGTCAACTTTAAGATATTTTCTTATAGTTATGAAGTATTTTCTAGTTGAAAATAGTTCAAGTTTAGTTAAATCATCTTATTTATATGTTTAAGTCTTGTTAGTTTTTGTGATAGTTTCTCATCCAGTTAATTGAAGTAGTTTCTAGTTGAATCTAGTTCCAGTTTAGTTAAATCATATTAGTTATATGTTTAAGTCTTGTTAGTTTCTGTGATAGTTTCTCATCCAGTTATTGCTTCTAGTTGAAGCAGCGTTTAGTCAATTTATAGTTTCAAATACTTCTAGTTGAATTAATTTGTTAAAGTCATAGTGAATCAAAATGAATATATTCATGCTTATTTTAATAATTCTCTTAGGGAAGGTAACTGCAGAAGAATTAGAGGTTAGACTGGATACTCCAGTCTACTGGGGTATCCATTCCAAAAGCATAGGTTCTTCTTAGAATCTTATTAACTTTTTTCTCAAGGAGACGAACCATCAAGTTCAGGAACCTTTGGAAAGGCAACTTTGTGTGCGGACACATTATTTCTTTCCACAAAACTGATTCTCAATTGTTCTCTTGTCAATGATCAAAATAGAAACATAGTGAGTTCAAGCTTCTTAGATGGTTAGGTGGAAAAAAAATTGTACTTTTCAAATAAACCAGATAACAAAAAGGCAAGAAACTGATTTATTGTTTGTGTGAGGACTCTGAAAACGATTCAAATTATTTTCATCTTATTTTCCTATTGCTTTGTTTGTGTGAGGACTCTGAAAACCATTCAAATTATTTTCATCTTATTTTCCTGTTGCTTTGTTTGTGTGGTGGCTGATTCATATCTTGCTTTATTTATTTTTTTCACTATTGGAAAAAAAACAAGAGCCAGATATGAACAAACAGTTTCAGCTTGAGGAATTCGCTAGGAAGATGTGAAGAAATATTTTAATTGTTTCCCTTGCTCTGAATTTTTTTGAGATTAGGATGAATTTAAACCAAATATGAGTCTTGAAGGTAAGAGATTTTCCTTGGAGTATGTCCACTCTTTGATCAATTTAATCCCACTGAGTTCTTGGGGGTAGCAAATGAGGTATTGTGAGGCTGTCTCAACTGGGAGATGGCTCACTTAAATTTTTTTCAACCAACTGTTAAGATTAATGGGTAATTGATTGAAGAAATAATCATCAAAGTGATCATCAAAAAGCCAAAATTTGGTTGGCTCAACCAGGATTGATATGTGTACAGCACAGTTGGTCTAGTAAGCCAACTACATCTTGACTTTTCTGGTGGATCACCTGCCGGCTCCATTATTAAAAACCAACCCTGCTGTCGGAAAGGGCAGGGAGGGTTGGCTGCCAATTTGAGTGAGTATGCCATGCTGACTGTATTTCCAGAATGTTAGGCTAGTCAGTCAAGTCAGATTGACCAGCGGGTTGGCCCAACCACTCCCAACCAAAATCTCACAGGCAGGCTTTGGGTCAATTTCCTCAGAAAGTGCACCTGTGGTGTTGCAAGGCAGTTAGAAGTGGGAATTCATCCACGGGGGTCTAAAGTTGCACCCAAGTCGCGTGATAGCGGGACTGTTGGAGATGCTCTAAGCACAAAAGAATGAAAATCCAAGACCTGAGAAAAAATATTAAACCCCTTGAACTTTGTTGGGCTCTTTTCGGGGGCTCCCAGGTCCCACCATGCACAAAATCATCATTTCCTGCAGTGTAGGCAGGTTTCACATTCCTGTAACACTAACAGGACATGGGAGTCCCGCAGCAATACAGGTCATGAGGTGTGGATCTCAACATGCAGGCTGAAAGGGCCACCTTTCCCATGCACAGTGACTGCGCACAGGGGCTCACAGGCCTTTCCACTACATGAAAGCTACAGGACAACCTTTCATGCAAATGATGCATAACAGAGGTTGCAGGTAGATTTTTGGAGGATAAATTTTCAAGCCATGCACCTGCGGAGCAAATCGGCCTGGGGAAAAAATTCTCAAGCTTTGAATTCAATTTATTTCTTATTTTTCTAAATTTCTATTTTTTTCTTTTTTGTCAAAGTTCTCATCTAAAAAACTCAATTCCCTTCTCAACTTGGTTCAACATCTCTTCTCGGCTCATTCAATCATCTCACTCTTCAACAAGACCAATAAATTTAAATTTACTCACTCAGGAGGAGCTAGGAGAAGTTTCTGGGCAGGTAATGCCAGTGTTTTCTATTCAAATCAATAAAAAAATTTAAATAAAATAAAAAAATGAAAATAAAAATAAACAAAAAAACTTCTGTTGCATTTCCTCAACGTTTTATTTCCTTTTCATTTATCTCAATCATAAACTAATAAAAATGTTTCTAAAAATTTCATCACTCAATCTCCAGACTTTTTCGTAGTGATTATTCCTGCTACAGTTTCTTAAAATTTATCCCTTTTTATTAAGACTCAAAATATATTCTCAGGTACAAAATAATCTTTATATAAATCTCATGTCATCAGATTTTTTACCTTTATTGTTTTTCAGTTTCATTACTTCTATTAAGTTGTTTTCAACTCTTATTTCTGCAATAAAGGACCATAACCTAACCTATCTAAGCTTACATGGTATCAAAAGTTGGTTCCTTGGCAAAAGTACACAGCTTAAAGTAGGAAAAGCTATAAATTGATCAAAATGACCAATACCAAAAATTCCAAAGGGAAAGAAAGAGAGGAGTCTTCAGAGGACAATACTATGACTTCAGCTAAAATAGAAATTCCAAAACTCACTCGTACAAATTGGACTGAATGGTGTACTCTAATGTGTAATGCACTTATTAGCAAAGGACGCACCAAGTTATTTGATAACACATGGCTAGCTGAAAACTGTAAAAATTGCACAACTAAAAGCTTATTTCTTATTAGTTTTTAAGTAATTTAATCTCTCTCTTTTTTAATTTAAATAAAACAAAACAATAAAAAGAAAAAAAGTTAATAAAATTTTGCCTTTGCCTAAAAGGTGAAAATAAATGCCAGATGAATTTTAAGAATCAATAAAAATATGATAATAAATTTAAATAAATTTTAACGGTTTTTAAGATAATTTTTAATAATTTTAATTTTAAAAATAAAAATTGATGAAACAATTTTTATTAATTTTATTTAGATAATTTTAATTGATAATAAAACTGTTTTGTTTTGAAAGACTGTTTATAATTTTAAGATGAAAATAATTTTTATTAATTTTTGCAATAATTTTAATTGGATTATTAAAATTATGCGTTGACTGAGTTTTTCTGAGTTTTTTTTTTTTTTTATTGTATTTATTTATTTTTCTGTTATGATTTGTTGTTTTAATTCAAATTGAATGTTATCTACAAAAAGAGAGGCGGTCAATGACGTCATGTGACGTCATTGGGTTGTTTTGATTCAAGAGCGATCAATTGTGTCATGATCATCTCTTGAATTTTTATTTTTAATTTTTATTTTTAAATTATTAATTTATTTTTAACTCAAAATGGATTAATTTTAATTTCGAAATTAAAAACTTACCATATTTAATTTCTTTTATTTTTATTTTTATTTTATTTTTATTTTAATTTTTAATCTCTTTTTTGTACATAAAGCCTTTTTATATTTTTATTGTCTGAGACTTTTGTAAAAGAGATTTTTATTTTATTTTTAATAAAAATTAATTTTTTATTAATTTTTATTCTATACTTCTTTTTTCTTATTTTAATTAAAAAGAATAAAACATTGGTTCTGCTTACTCCTATCTATAAGCGCCATTTTTCTCTTGCCTTGGCAAGGATATTTAGAGGTATTTTGACAAAAACCTCCATACACCAAATGGTATCCGCAAAAACACCATTGGTTTTGGTTTAATCTAAAGTTTGATTTCCCCTGAACTTGGACCAAGTCTTCTTTCATTCAAAGGTTCTTATCTACAAGCTCTAGAAATTTTATCAAGAATCTGTGGAGAAAAAATTTATTATCATTCTTTGCAATCATTTATTTTCTCTTGTCAACATTTTCTATGAACCCAGTACATCCATCTGTATCAAAATTCACCAGTCTCTACACATCATTACTATTGTCAATTTATGAAAACAAGGACATAATGCAAGTATCTCCAGCTATGGCGGAAGCATATGTTTTCAAGTCCTTTAGAAACAAAGATACTCTTGATATTCTTGCACAAAGCTCCTATGATACCAAGCCATTCACCTTTGAGGAACTTTAAAATCACCTATTGATGGAAGACAACAGACAAGTAGAGCAAACTCAAGAAGAAAACCTAATTGCGCTCACAAAAACAAATGTCGATAACCAATCTTCCAATTAAAAACAAATACCCTGGAAAAATCACAAATTGAGTGAAAAAAGAAACGTTATTGGTCAATAGCTCCAACAAGTAACAGAAAATCTGAAAAGAAATCCAGTCTTGACCAATCCATAAAAAAAATTATTAATCAACCATTGAAGGAACTGTTGAAAAATCCTGAAGCAAACGTTTTTGATGTTGAAGATAGCTCCAAATCTGATGATAAAAATTTTGAATCCGCTAACTGCATACAATTGTTGGTAGCAGAAAAAAAAGTTTCTAGTTTAATCATAACTGATGAATTGAATTTAAACATAAAACATAAACAGTCTACCACTGATGCACTTATATTTGACTCTGGAGCTACAAAATCTACAGTCTCAAATTTTGACCTTCTCACTGATGCAAAAAAATCAAGAAATCCATCCGCACTTACTCCGGATCTATTTAAATCACACATGTCGGATCATTAGTGTTTGGACAGCAAAAACTAGTTCCTGTCTAATTTTCACCAGAAGAAAAGTGCAACCTTATCTCAATGTCTCAGTTAGAAGACCATAGTTTTTTTCGGGGGTCGGTTTTCGCACCACCCATTTCCTGCCTCACACCGCCTTTTGACAGCGGTGCAACGTCGCGGGCAGAAAAGCGCACACCGCCTTTTTTTGAAGATTTTTCACTACCTCAGGAAAATTATTAAAAAAAAAATAAAATAGACAGAAATCATCCTTGAAACAAGGCGGATTTTTTTAAAAAATTCAAAATTGCGGTTTTTGGCCCGCACCGCCTTTTCCTGCTCCGCACTGCCTTTTTCCCCCCTGTTTTCACGCCAAACCATTTTTTTTTCAAAAAATTGAATGGACAGATAATTTTTAAAATAATCAAAGTATTTTATCAAGCAAAAAAAAATTGAAAATTTTTTTTTTTGAATTTTTTTTTTTTTTGAACTCATGTTTTGTTCTTAAATGCTGAATTTTCTCATGAATTCAGGCTCAGAATTTCAAGTGTGGACAATTAAACCTTTATTAACATTCAATTTGACTATAACTCAGCAAAAATAAGGCTATATACAAGAATTCCACTAATTAATCAATATCAATTATATTTAAATTTCTTCTGGGGTGCTCAGCTTTCATCAGGTCCATATAAGTGTTCAAGTTCTTCCGAATCTTTTTTTCCCATGGTTTTGCTTCTTTCCTAGCATGGTATTTCCAGAGTGCATCAAGTTTTGGGTTGGGAAGAGGTGTAGAGCTGGTCTTGAACTGGAATTCGGTGATATGGCGCATTCCATCAAGATAAAGGAGACATATTGGCGGATGATCAGTTGGAGGATGACAAAATGGGAGATAGGTTACTTCTCCTTCTTTTGCAAATAGTACTACTGGTCTCCTGTAAGTATCAGCCAAAATAAATCCACAGGTGGGGAAATGCATACTGTACTTGACTCCACAGGGTCCAGAAAGATGATTTAAGCGCTCCTTCAAAGTTGCCACATTTTTACCCCAGAGAATTTTGGATAACATCTTCATCTTGATAAATTGAATTTTTTGATTCCACTTCTAAGATAATTTCCCATCTTGATAAACTGAATTTTCTGATTCCACTTCTAAGATAATTTCCTTGCGAATATCCATCCATTCATCAGTAGACCTACCCATACTTACTGCAGATGCCCTGAAGCCACAATTTCCATCAGCAGACACATTTGTAACTGTTTCAATAAAAGGAATAACTTCAACAGGTAATGCATTGTTTAAAACCAAACCACAAGTATGGAGAAGTTAGTGAGCAGCTAATCAAGAAGAAAAAATAAATAAAAATGCTTACATCTTCAACAGGAACATCCTTGACTTCATTGCACATCTCAAATGAACATGAACTGTAAAAGGTTGAGATTCTTTCTTCTTCCTCATCATCTTGATCAAACCACCTGACTTGTTTGATCTTCTCATCATCAATTTCTTCCAATTTCCTCTTCTGCAATACCCTTCCAGACCTCTGAACAAAACAGAAAAGAAAAAAGTTTTAAAAACAAAATAAAAAAATGAAAAAGGGATTAAACATGAAAAAGGGATTAAACTGACTGTCTTCATTGGCTCCACATCCACAAAATCTTCTGGAAGCTCACCCTCAGAGCTTGAGCTTGTTTCCCAATCCTGATTAAAATGAAATTTTAATAATGGAATATATATCTAAAAAAATTAAATCACTTACCACCTCTGCCTTCAAAGTTTTTTTAACTTTTCTTTTCACCACTGGACTCTTTTTATCTTTCTTTTGTGGCCTACCTCTTTTTCTTTTTGGAATAAAAAATTCAAATCCAGAGGGGTCCCTTTTAGCTGAAGTTGTTGATTTGTCAGAGTTTTTCAATATTTTATTGAGGGAGCCCTTGGGTTGTCCTTTGAAGCGTTTATTGGGATCTGATTTTGGTTCTTGAATTACTTTAAGTTCATATTTTCCTTCAAAAAGCTTCCTGACCTGATCCAAATAATATTGTTGTTCACCAGGTTCAAAAGATTGGAATTGTTTGAAAAGCTCCCCAAGATATACTTCTTCATTTTTTTCTTTGATTGGTACTTCATCTTCTTGCTGAATATATTCATTTTCATTTGAGATCACCTTAGAAAAAAAAACAAAATAAAAAAATGGTTGAAATTAAAAATTGAATTAAAAAAAATATTGTTAAAATAGGATTGAGAGACAAATATAAAACTAAACATTTGCTTGACATGCCATTGTGGGTGAAAGTCTTTCAATTGAAACATTTTTTTTTTTCACTTGATATTTGTTGACTTGATGGAGACATGGAATGCCCATTGAGGTGGAATAACTGCAGCTGATACATGTGGTTGATTTATCTTTTGAGCTGGCATAAGAATGAATAACTTTGAGTGCAAAATGAGATATTAATCCTGAGAGATTTTCTACACAAGCAGGAAGTCCTTCGAGTAAATTTAAAGATTTTTGAGAGGCTTCTCAGTGGTGTTCATTAATTTGAATGGAATTAGCATGAAAAATTTGTCTAACTACTGAAGAAAAAGTATCAGCTGATGTTTTTATAAATCTTTTAATGTAAGAGTGAAGGCCTTCTATTCTTGATGTGCTTGTATTTCCAAAATGGGGATATTTATTGCATAAATAAGCTACAAATTTTTGTTTTTCTGGGAGCCACTTTTCAATCAAATATTCAGAGGTGGGGATATTCCAGACTAGAGAAAGTTGGGAGAACTTGTGTTGATAAATTGAAGGAGATTCTGATGCCACAAGAAAATTCCAATGTTTGGTGAATTTATTCCATTCTTCCTCAGATTTCAAATGTTTTCTGTACTTCTGTAAAATATTTTTCATTATGTGCCATCTACAGAGAAGGTGTTGAGTTTCAGGATAAATATCTTTGATTGAATTAATAAGTGCTTGTTCTTTGTCTGTAATGATTACTTTTGGTTGCTGATTATTAAGAAGAGAAAGAAATTGTTCAAGTGCCCAAGAGTAATTCTCAACTTTTTCAGCAGAAAGAAAACAAAAGCCAACAGAAAAAGATTTATTGTAGTTATTAAGTCCAGAAATATGCATCAATGGCATTCTAAACTTGTTGGTCTTGTAGGTGCAATCAATAAGAAAGGTTGTTGGGAATTCAAGAGCTAATTTGATGGATTCAGGGTGGTAAATCCAGAGGGAACAAATATGGCCATCTTTGTTTTGAAT
>JNCO01003166.1:0-17269 GCA_000785685.1 Uromyces viciae-fabae
TATTTTTATTTTTATTTTTATTTTTATTTTTATTTTTATTTTTATTTTTATTTTTATATTTATTTTTATTTTTATATTTATATTTATATTTATTTTTATATTTATTTTTATTTATTTTTATTTATTTCTTTGAATCGTTCTGATTCTTATTTCTTATTTTTTATCTTTAATCATTATTGTTAATTTTGTTCAGATCATTTTTTTTTCAAATTTTTCTTTATCCTTTTCAGTCTTGTTTTTTTAGTTATTTTTATTGTTTTTAATATTTTAGTTCTTTTGATTCTTTGAGTTATTTGAAACTTGAATCAAATTTTAGTTTTTTTTTTTTTAATTTATTTTTTAATTTTTAATTTTTTCTTTGTTTTTTTTATTGAATCAAATACTAGAGGAAAAACCAGTCTTGCCACTGGTAGACACTTCAGGAGTGTTGTTATCGGCTACTCGAATCAAATTTTTTGTTTTTTTTAATTTTTTAATTTTTCATTTTTTTGCAATTTGTCAATTTTTTGGTTTTTTTTTTTTTTCAATTTTTTTTTTTTTTTTTTTTTTTTTTTTTTTTGCACTGAAGTATTAAAAGTAAGTTTTGAAGTATTTACACTATTCTGCTGCTGTTTGAGTAAATGATTCAATAGAAAATCTACTATGGAAATATTAAATAAAAGACATTAAAAAAGAAAAGGATAGAAAAAAAAGGAAAAGAAATGATAAAAAAAGAAAATAAATAAATAAAAAATCAAAGAAATAAATTCAAAAAAAGAAAAGAAAATCCTCCTCTTTTGAGTTAAGTACGGTAGAAAGCTTAAGTAAATCAACTCCCTACACCCTGGGCCGCCACCAGAGTGCGGGATAAATGAGTTGGATCCCTATATAGTTGGTCAGGCTATATACCAAGATTTTTTGTGGCCAGGAAATTGAAGTACTTAAGCCCCCAGTTGTCCATAACCCTTACCCACCGTTACAACAAAATAATAATACTAAAAAAGAATTATTTTTAATGTCAGCAGCAGATGTAATATATGTGTGTTTTTATTTTTTTGAAGATGATAAAAAGAAAAAAAGAAAGAAAAAGAAAAATGAAACTGAGAAAAAAAGAAAATTGTTTGAGGTAAATGTTGAAGTTGAGTGTTTTTATTTTTTTGAAGATGATAAAAAGAAAAAAAGAAAGAAAAAGAAAAATGAAACTGAGAAAAAAAGAAAATTGTTTGAGGTAAATGTTGAAGTTGAGCAAATTTTGTTGAAGATTGATTTTGATTTTGATCTTGAAAAATATTTGAAGCTGAATGAATTTTGTATGAGATTGATTTTAATTTTGAATAAAATTTTATTTTATTTATTTATTATATTTTTTTTTTTTTAAAAAAATTAAATTGATGTTAATTTAATGTATTTTGAGAAAAGATGTTTTTTTTTTTTGAAAAAATAATTTTTATTTTTATTTATATGTATATATATTTTTTTTTGAAAATTTTATTATTTATGTTTTTTTTTTTTTTTTTTTTTTTTTTTTAAAAAAAAATCTGAGCACTATTTATAGATAATTTTTATTTTTTTATTTTTTTATTTTTTATTATTCTTATTATTTTTTTATTTGATTTTATTTTATTTTTATAATTTTTTATAATTTTTAAAATTTTTAAACCTTTTAGTTTCAGATATAAAATTACAGAGATGATGAAAAACTATTGGATTATCTAATAATGGTTGAATTGAATTTGTATTTATTTTAATTTTATTTTCATTTAATTTTCATTTAATTTTCATTTGAATTTTTTTCTTTCTTGTTGATAATTTTTACAATGAATGAGATAATGTCGAATTGATTCTTCTTTGTTGCAAAAGGGACATTTTGGGGATTCTGTGCCAAATATTGATTTTGAAGAGATATTGATTCAGGGGGCAGTGATTTGATCTGAACTGGTAAATTTTTGACGCAAATCCTTTTTCTTGTGAACAAAGAGATTTGAAAATTTGAGCTGGGGGATTGGTGAAAAGAATGTTGTTGCGTGTAATTGATTTGTTGACATTTTTCTTTTTAATTTTTTTTTTAATTTGAGTGATTGTTGATGAGATAGGTTGTGGTGAATCTGATTGAGAAGAACCTGTATTTTTACAAGCATCTTTTGCTATTTTGTCAATTTCATCATTTTCAAAAATATTTACGTGTCCAGGACACCAAAAAAAAGAAATATCAATTAAAAAAATTTTTTTTATCAGTAAAATTTCATTTTGAATGGAAAGAATATTTTGTTGAGAGGATCTGATGTCAATGGTGTTGGAAATTGCTTTGATGGCTGCTTGACTGTCACAGAAAATATTGATGTTTGATTTAATTGAATTGTTTGGGTCTGAAAGAATTGATTGTGAGATTTGGAGCGCCATTTTAATTCCATGAATTTCAGCTTCAAAAACTGTTGCTTCATTGGAATTACCTATTTTTTCAATTTGATTTTTTTTTTTTTGTTTTTTTTTGTTTTTTTTTTATTGAATCAAATACTAGAGATAAAAACAGTCATGAAACTGTTAAACACTTCCTCGGCACAAGCCTGAGGAGTGTTGTGTGTTTGATTCAAATAAAAAAAAGCAGTACCTTCCAGTCCGTACAGCCAGTGTTGGTTATCTTCCCGGCTGAACGGACTGGAAGGTAAGCTTGCTGTCAATGGCGACACAAGTTTACCGTGATAAAAACCTCACCAATTCTACCATCAGGTAGACTTGGTAGGTACAATGTGTGTCTAAATGAGCACACGTTGTAGTTTGGCCGACGTGAGTCAAGAACTACGTCGGGGTGTTACTACCAGGTCCACTTGATTGTGGACCTGTCTTTAGCTGACCCATGGGTCAAACGGGCTGGCCAAATGGCCAGCCACCCGGTTGATTTGCTATTCTGCTGGCAAACGGGTTTTGACGTAAAATTTATACGTCGCGCGGGCCAACAGAAGTCCCTCATCAAAATGAAGCCGCTGTGTAGAGGTCAAATTTCCCGCAAATTTGTAATGCGGCCGCCAGAACCACCAAAACTTCCAACTTCTTGAGCGGGCCGAGCCCGCGAGACCCCCAGCAAAATCCCAATATCTTCCCTCTCAAACTCGCCATTTAAGCTATTGGCCATTGTGACGATCCTTTTTTTTTTTTTTTTAGTTACTGCCCTCTATCATTCAATTTTTTCCAAATTAAATTTTTTTAAATTACTTTTTTTCTTCTTTGGATGTTTTTTTTTTATTTCAACTCAATCGCTTTTTTGGAAATTTTTTCATTGTTCAATAGTAATTTTTTCTTTTCTCGCTTTCTCTGTCTCTATTTTTTAAATTGTTGACTTTTTTCTGTCTTGCTTTTTTTTTTCTTTTCTGTTTTTTTTTTCTTATTTCATTGCTTTACTAATTTGCTTATTTGCATTTTTTTGTTGTGCAAGAAGTTTTTTTTCTTTGCTCGCTTTATCGCTCTCCACTTTTTTATCTTTCTCTGTTTTTTTTTTTTTTTTGCTTTACTCATTCTCTTTTTAATATTTTTTTTGTCACAGTTGTTCAATAAGTTTTTTTTTCTTTTCTCGCTTGATGTGTCTTATTTTTTTTGAAAAGTTTGCTTTATGCTTGCTTTTTTTTCTTGTCTTCTGTTTTTTTTTTTGTTGCTTTACCCAATTGGATTTTTGGATTTTTTTTGTTGATGAATGTTTCGTTCCTCTTCGCTCGCTTTTTCTCATTTTTTAAGTAGTTTGCTTTGTTTTACGCTTTTGTCACTGCACATTTTATGTTCCTTTTGTTTGTATTAGATAGTTCACTTTTCCCTTTTCGCCTTTTTTCGCTCTTAGGGTTTACAATTTTTACTTTCTTTGTTTACTCATTTTTTTTAGGTTTCCATTATATTGTCTCTTTCCATTTTTCCTTTCCCAAAAAGGTCTTGGTGGCACATTGATGAATTTACGTTGATATTTTTATTTGATTTGTTTCACTTTCACACAAGTAACAATAAAAAAAATTATCTAACAATTTGTATGCTTCTATGGATTTTTAGTTTGAGAGCAAAAAATAATGGCAATAAAAATTGAAGTAAAAAAGAAGATAAGAGTAAAAACAACCTAGTGATAAAATAAGAAATAAAAGTGGAAAAGGTCATAAAGAATCATTTGGAGTGTTGATTTGGTCCATACCTCCATCATCATGATCCATCATAGCATTAAAATCTTCGTGGTCCGTCTCTGAGTCATCCTCTGATTCTATTTCTTTTCTTTTAATTTGTCTCTTTTTTTTTTTTCCCCTTTTTTCTCTGTTTAGTTCATCATCAGTTTCTTCTTGTTCAATTTGTTCTAAGCGGATCAATCCTTGTTCCAAACCTTCTAAGACAATGAGTGACTCCACAAGCTTCAGGTAAACAGGATTCCTGCATAGTAAACTGGGGGTCAGTCTGATGTTGTTCTTCTTGACAACAAGCTTCAGGTTTGCCTTTTTGAGTGATTCAATTGTTTTAGTGCCAGGCCACCCACGGGAGAATTGGTTGGAGGATGAATTGTTGACCAATATACGAAGTTGATCAGCAATTTTTGTGATGTTGTCTTTTAGTGAGCCGCCGTGAAAAAGATTATTGTGGGCTGGTCCCCCAACAAGCTTGTGTTTTTTTTGTGTAAAGTACCAGGTCAGAATTGCCGTTCAGCTTCTGATCGATTGATTTTCCAGCCAACCACGTATGAAACTCAGCAACTTGGTCTGTATTGGTACTGGCAAGTCCTTGAAGATAATATTTACCGTATTTGCTTCCATCATGCAAGAAAAGAGAGCCATCCGGATCCTTTGAGGCCAAGACAATACATCCCTCCACTTGAATAAGATCGCTAAATGTTTTGAGGTTGTCAACAACACGCCCAAACCAACGTTTGCAGTCTCCAAGTAGCAACTGGCGGGACTTGCGTTCTTTCTTCAATTGAAAATCAACCAGCGCAAAATCAGTGTCTTGATCTTTTTTTTGCAAAAACTTTGCTATTTTTCTAGAAGTCAAAGTCTTGAGATTTTCTGCATCTTGATAGAGTTCACGTTCATCTTCTGTTTTTTCTTTCCAAATATCACTCAGTTCTTTACTTCTCTCTGGAGCGGTGAGTCCAGCTACAGGAATTAAAGCAGAGAAAATAAAAATTTATCAAAAGAATTACAGATGAGAAAAAAAAATGAAAGAAAGAGAGAGACTTATGTTTATCATATAATTGATGGGCCTCTGGACTGAATTCGCGAAAATTGTTCCAAAAATTTGCGCCTCATATATGATGGTAATGACCCAGGTGGTCAAATAAGACCTGGGCCCGAACATTGTTCTTGATTGCCAGCTTGTAGATTTGACGCTGTTGCTTGTAATCTAAATTGAACAGCTCTTCACGGATTGAGTTGTTCATTCGGCTGGTTTCAGATACATTAGCTTCAATCTTTTGAAGCTGGTGGAGTGGCAAGTCGTCTAGATCTTGATTCACAGACTGAGGAACTGGCAAAGATGAGGAAAATTGCAAATTTTCCGAGACTAGAGGTAATTCCGGATTGAAAAGGGGGGTTGTTATATTTTCAATCATAGCCTTACACAAAATATAATCAATTTAGAAAGGTTATGATAATTTCCAATCAGCATCATTGAATTGAATGAAGCTTTAACAAAAAACTTCAAGAAAGAATAAGAGAAAAGGGGTGCATACTTGATCAACCAGAGAGTTTTATGAGACCAGAATTAAATAAACTGTGGCTTAATGAGAATTAATTTTTGTGGCGGTATTGGCCATGTGAACAAACAATAAATGACTTACAAAGGAAAATAACAGCTAATTTTTCGGAAGTTTGATGCTGCTAATTTTTTTCAATCAGAAATAAAGCAGTGATTCTCTGCTTTTTGACGTTATTAAGGTTTTTTCACTTGAGGAATATTTGTAGATCAAAACAAAGCCAAATTTTCATCTTGTCAGTATTTGATGAGAATAAAAATGCAAAATGAGACTTACACACACAGAAAAAAAATAAAGGCGTCTGTTTCAAAATTGTGATGCTTGCGATTTTGGAACTCTTTTTGATCAAAAAACAAAGTGGAAAATATTCAATTGTCAGTGTTGGTATTTGATATCCGCTCAAAGAAGGAAAGTCGAATGCCTACAAATCAGAATAATGTGTGAAGGAAGAGATCCAATTGATCACCAAGCCACCCGTATTGCGTAACCACGTTGGCTTAATCCTTCGACCTCCTACACTTCAAAAAATGATACGTTAAGCAAATCACGCAAAAAAAATTGAAAAAAAAAATGCCAAAATAGAGAAAAATGTAGGAATAATAAGCAAAAAGTGAATGAAATAAGAGATAATAAGAGTAAAAGAGAGAAACAATGAGTACCAAAATGAGGAAAACAAAATAAGAACAAGAAAATAACAAGACAAGTGGTGAAAATCAAGAAACAAATCAAAAGAAAGAGATTACATAAGAAAGCAAAAAAACGGAGCCGGAATCAGATAGAAAAAAAACAATAAACATACTAACAGATACAGAAATATGGAAAAAATGAGGAAAAACATAGAAAAAAGGAGGCAAAAAGATAGAAAAAATGAAAAGAAAAAAATATATAGAAAACATGGGGGAAAAAATTGGAAAATGAAATGTAAGAACAGGAGAGAAAAAAAGAAACCAAAACGGAAAATAAAAAGGCCAAGAGAGAAACAGGAGAAACGAAGCAAGAAACAGGAAAAACAAAGCAAGAAAAAGAGTAAGGCAAACAAAATAATGTATGGAATGGAACAAAAGAGAAGAACATATGACCAAAGGGAAAACAACAAGAAATGAAATGAAAAAAAGATAACAAATCTCCAATAAGGAAAAGAGAGCAAATGAGGGGAAAAAGAGAACAAAGGGCAAATGAAACAAAATAAAGATAGGGAAGGAGGACAACCAGAAGAATGAAAATAATTAAAAAATAAAAAAAAGAGAAGGAATAAGGATAATAGGGGAAAACATCAAGACAAAAAGGGAAAAAAAAAAAGATGAATGAAAAAAGGAGAAATAAAAGAAAATAAAATAAGAGAAAAAGAAAGTGAAAGACAAGAAGAGAAGAGAAGCAAAGAGGACAAAAGGGAATAAGGGAAAAAAAAGAATCAGAAGTAGGAAAATAATATAAAGAAAAGAGGAAATGAGAAATAAAAATCAAAAAAAGAAAAAGAGAGAAGAAAAGGTCAACAAGTATGAGAAATTGAAAGAAAAAATGAAACAACCAAAGGGAAATGAAAATGAAAAAAGTAGACAAAAAGAGGAAAAAATAGGAACAAGACAGAAAAAACAAATAGACAGAATGAAAAGGAGCTCAATGTTAAAAAGAGTTAATGAGAAAAGGTGAAAAAGAACCCAAAAAATTGGTGGAAACAATGTGATGGCTAAATCAACAAAAATATAGGAAAAATGCATCAACAAGGAATCAAATGTTCAATGAGGTAAGGAAATTGAATGAAAAAACTACAGCAGTAAATGAAACAAAAAGAACTTCAAGGTATTGGATTATTTGTGAATAAGTTTCATAGAATATTAATCTTAGCCTGTGGAGCTGCTTCACGGCCCCCACACATCCCAAGTCACATGGGTGGACGTATTATGATGTGCACATAATATTGAATCCAGCCACGTTACTTGTGATGCATGGAGGGTGTCAAGTTGTTTCAATGGGTTATATTGTTTTTTCATAAGGTCCAATGAATAAGATAACCCAACCCCTTCACACCCCCTACACATCCCAAGTCACATGGGTGGATTTATTATGATGTGCACATAATATTAATTCCACCCACGTTACTTGGGATTTATGGGTGGTCTGAAGTTCCTTCAATGGAACATACTATTATCATATTGATAAATATTGTCCAAACCATATTTGTCAGCTGGTTGAAAAAAATTGTTTTAGCTGCCATATGATGTTCATACATCACTGAAAAATGAGGTTAAGACTTAAAATAAAAGATCAAAAGAGGATAATTTACACATTGAAATATCATGATCGCAACATAACTTGTCATTTGTACTCAAAATCTAATAAACTTTTGGTGTCTGTCTCTGATTCAATGTAATTTGGGGAAAAATTGACGATAATATCCTGTGACTGAAAAATTTGTCAGGATTGTCCAATTCATACTCCAAATTAACTAACTTACTTCAACAATAACACATCCTTGAGACGAAGTGATTCCGTTCAAGTATCCTGAATACTTAATTTGAGTCCCATCAACAAACTGAAATTTGTTATTTACGGGAAAAAATTGCCATCCGACCAGAAGTGTAACCTTGGATTGAAGTTTCTGTAATTGAAGGGGAGTTAGCTCCAGAGCCAAAGTCTTGAGGAAATTCAAGGAAATCTTTCGAGAAACCTCTTGCTCATGTAATATAGTGAGGCTCCATAGATCAGTAAGCTGTCCCATGCTGATTGGGATTCTTTCTGCGGAGACAATAGTACCAATACCGTGGACAGTAACATTTGGGATAGGGTGATTGCTGACTCCATCCTTTTCCTGCAATAATGTAATGTTTTGGCAATCCAATTCCAAAGTATGGAGAAAATTTTGACCTAAGATATTTCCCCAGATGCAATAATTATTTCATGAAATAAGTAAATCTTGCTCATTGTGATAGAAATTCATGTATATCTGCAATTTTCTGTTTCCTTTTGTCCATAAACCTGTCAAGTTTGCATAGGTAGAGTGTGTGGAACTCTGCATCTGATTGTCAGACAGAGTGAACTGTGAGCTGCTTTAAATATAAATGACCAACACCTTCAGAAAATTCAAAAACGCCATGAAACATCAACAAATCAGTGTCCTTGACGCCTGCAAAATTGATTTCAACAAAATCGGATTTCATGAATGAGTAGTTGGGTTATGAAAAATCAAGGAAACTCCGTGGAAGCTCTTGCAGGTACTGTTTCAAGAATTGGGAAATGATAAGGGATTAGATTGTGGCGATATAGTTGATTCTTAAGTAATTATCATATCCCAAATTTCTATAGTGATTGCGCAAAGATCTGTGTTAAGATACAATCCTAGGGTCCTTAAAATTAAGATGAATTGGTATCCTGGCAAGTTGAATGTATACCCAATCCAAGAGCAAGGATATTGCTTTAACCCTGGGAACAAGCCCACAAGGGCTTGGGTATAAGGGAAAACTACTCAGATTTGACTGACATGGCTTTTGTTTACTCTTGTTGCGACAAATTAAAGGTTATTATAGTCACCCCTTGAAATTCGACAAATAATTTATGAGATACCTACAGCGTTGGATTAAACACTGCATCAGTTATTAAGCGTTATATGTGTTAGTCAAGTGATATTTGCTTGGCTTTGGTACTAAATTATATTCTTTCCAACATTTAAATTCCTTGTGGAATTTAGTTCACTATATTGTTTTCATGAATGGATGGAATCTTATACAATCAAAATACAATGATCCCAAAGGATTCTGACTCCTGAATGGAATCGTTCTGACTCTGAAAAATAAAGTGCCATTGTGCAATAGAATGTATGGGAACAAAAAGAGAAAACAAAGGATCAAACAGTTGAGTGACTACGGTACGGGACACACAATGATTTCTCTCTGTCTGGTATGTTTCTTTTATATTGAGATATTATACTGACTGGAAGATTGACTGACTGCTCCTCTCATTATTGTAGACTGATCAGTGGGAGAGTTTCTTTGAAACAATTTGATATATAAATGTTGAGTAATTCTTTCCCCATTAACAGGAATAATTCTCAATAAACAATCAAAAGAAAAGATGATATATCTATTGATGGAATTCCTGTGCAATGATAACATGTTGCCATCATGGGCCATGGAAATAGACCTCCATGTTTATGGCAAATAATTTCGCCCATTTTAGACAAGATTAGCATCTAACATTAAAAAGATAAATGATTGTAACTCATGACGCAGGGTCTTGATACAATAGAAAAATAGAGAGAATCTCATTAACTCTATTTCAGGGATTATCTGGTAACATGTTTGAACCTTGAGAAATAACTCCTGGCATAGCTAAATAGATTAATGTAATTTGAATGACATCCTCTTCTAGAAATTTTGGAATGAAGGAATCCTTCATCAGCTCCTAATTTCTTGGTTTAGACAGATGACAAATAATAAAATTAAAAAAAACCTTACAAAAAAAAGAAAGAGGAGGAATGAACAAGAAATGAAAGTAAATAAAGTTAATAAAGATATAAATAGATCAATAATGAGAAACTGGATGAGTCAAAATTGAAAAAAAAAAGTCACAGGTCAACACTGAAAAAGAATTGGATTATGTATGGTCATGATTTAATTCAATATAATCTTAAAATTTGAATACTGTTTATTTTGTTCCAATTGACACTTTCCATATATTGGATGAGAATTTGATTTTCTCTTTCTGTTGATTGAATGGTCTGGTAGTCTGATTGGAAAATGTTCTCTCTATTTCTGGATGAGTTTCTGATCCCTTTGAATAGATAAATTGTCAACTTTAAGTACATCTGGTTGAGGCAGAAGAGGTTGGGAAATATGGATTCTATTTTGTGTGGAAATTCAGTATTTTTAAGATTGACCCTGAATTCTGAAATGAGACATGCTACAACTTCAGTGATACCTGTCTTGAAATATACCAGAACTTAGTCTGATCATGGTACATTGATACCATTAGGTGTGGTGGTGGTGCTTGCCCCACCAATGTCCCTAGTAAATTTATATTTATTATAATCATTAATTGTTTCTAGTGTACCACACCCTGAAAGGCAGTAGAGGTGCATTAGTGTAGTCATACAGCCTCACACCCGCACACATTGGGCTTTTTTTTTTACAACCCAAAACAAAACACCGGAGTTCAAACCGTCAACCTTCGCCCGGTCCACCCCAATGTCACAAACAAACCCGCTGGGCGGACTCCTTTGTTGTTCCGGACTCCAAAACTATCCCTTTGGATCACTCTGCCAATACTCTTCCCAGTGCGCGCCATCCACGACATCCATCTCCTCCCCCGTTCTCCCCTTTCCTTTTTTCCCCCCTCCTCAAAACACATCTCCACCCCTGAGCCAATTCAAACCTTCTCCCTTCACCCAATTTTTTTTTCACAACCTGGCTCCTCAAAAAGCTGAGTGGGTAAAATCTGTGAGGGAATGGGCCGCGCGGAACCAAGTTCAGGCCCCATCCTGGACAAACAGAGAATTGTCCAACCGATCCGCCACTGAGGAGCAATGCCAGCAAGATAACCGTGAAGCCAAAGAGCACTCTGCTTCCTCTCCTTCCGCCACAACCCAAGCTCCTCCCAGTACGGAAGTCTATTCATCTACTCCGGCTCCCTCTCCTTCCCCTCCCCGCCAACCTAATATGTCACCCGCTCCTTCCCCTCCCCGCCAACCTTCTCCTGTGCACGTCCCACAACTCCCCCAGCCGCTTCAACTTTAATTCAACAGGATTGATTTGGTTTTTGGCCAATGGTTTTACCCAAAACCAAAGCGGCTCTCAAGGACTCCGTCTGACATAATCATCATATCCACTCCCCAACAGCCAACTCCTCCCCCATCCTCCCTTCCCCCATCCTCTCCCCCCGATTCTCCACCATCCTCTCCAACTCCTCCCCACCCTCCCTTCCCCCCTCCTCTCCCCTTTATTCTCCACCATCCTCTCCAACTCCTCCGCCACCTTCCTCCCCCAAAAATCCCAATCCTTCTTCTCTTCCCTCCCCCCACCCGCCAACAATGCCCCGAATTTCCCTCCAACTCCCCTTGCATAAATCATCCAGGTCAGCTCTGGGGCTGTTTTGGACTACCAACCAGCGCAGGTAATAGAGCTTCAACACTTCCACCACTTCACCCTCTGCATGGCCAAAAAATATATCAAGGCCATCCAATCTGCGGATGGACTTCCCCTCGAGACCCGCAGGAAACTCATTGGCGAACACTTGGAATTCACCAATTATTTTGGAAAACTAATCTACCCCGCCATCCTCCTGGATTTCCCACCTTGCCCTCCTCCTTCCACTAAAAATCCTTTCTTATTTCCCCCCTTCCCTTTTCCACTCTTCTCTATTTCCCATTTACTTTCTGTTAATTTCTCAGTGTTTGTACTTCATCCCTTTCTTCTTTTTCTTGTTCTTAGTTCTATTTTCATTAGTTCTTAAAATTTACATTAAAAATCATCAAATAAATAAAAATTATAATAAAGAATAGTCTTATTTCTTTTTATAGTCCTTTCATAATTATGATAGTTTGGTTCAGTTATGTTGTTACTCACTCTAGTAAAAAAATATATTAGTCCTGATTTACATGAATCAGTTATATAGTTGGTTAGTTAGTTAGTTTGTTAGTTAGTTAATTAGTCCTGCCACAAGTGTAGTTAGTTATCTTAGTCCTGCTACAATTGTAGTTAGTTATCTTAGTCCTGCTACAAGTGTAGGAGTCCATAGTTTAGTCCTATCATATATTTAATAGTTTTTACCTTAGTCCTACTTCATAAAGTTGATGTTAGTATTGTCCTTGCCAAGTCTGTGCAAGTTTTGTTTAGTTTAAGCCCTGTATCTAGTAAAAGGGGGCTTATTATTGTCTATTTATAGCTCTTTCTCAGTAATGAAAAATCATCGAGTTTTGAGCCTAAAAGTTTTCCTTACTAAAAACTAGTCCCCAGCTCCTCTTTCAAAAATCTCTCTTTCTGAAAATCTCCCAGTACTAAAGTCATAAAACTAACACTTTCTTCTTCTCCTCAACTTAGTAATTAATATTATAAATTGTTCCGCTAAAATTGAGCCCGTGAGAAGATGAGAAAAATAAGAGAGAGAGAGAGAGAGAGAGAGAGGGAGAGCCTGCGAGTCTAAGATAAAGAAAAAAAGCTTCCACATAGGAAGTTCCCGGTCCTCCCTGGAAAGAGAACCACTTAGTCTCCGCACTTCCTTTTATTTTCTTTTGTGTTTGTTTTTTTGTTTTTTTTTTAATTCATTTTAATCATGTTTCATTTTTACTTCATTTCACTTTTATTTTTACTTCATTTCACTTTTATTTTTACTCCATCCTCCGCCTCTCAGAAATTAAAGAAATAACCCAGAAACAAAAAACTTGAGACATAACGTAAGAAAAATTGAGAGAACCCAGAAAAGAAATCCCACTTAGGTGCCTGGACTGCCCAGAAGAATTACCATGCGATTCCCCACACCCAATAAGCCTAAACAATAACCAAACCAAAACCAGTAAAACTATCCACATGCCAATTTTAGAAGAAATCTATAAGGAAAAAGACATTCTGTGGTGGCTAGTTAACCCGGCTGTAAACCAGCTAGCACACCCCCTCACCAAAAGATGCTTGGCCACTGGCCTTATCCACCTCTTCCCCCTCACTTTAACCTGATGTCCTTTTTGGCTTCAACAGCTTATTTCTTCAAAGAGCTGGTTCAGCTCCGGCGCTAGAGTCCTCCAAAGCAGAGCAATCTGATTGAGCATACTCAGGGGTGTCCCGCATATCTGAATCCTCCACTCTGTCATCCCCCCCTTCCCCATTACTTCCCACTTGATCAGATCCAGCAGTTTCATCAAAAGAAGTATAACTACGCGCATAGAACTATTTGAAATGCGCCGCCGCCTTCTGCTTCAAAAGAGTACCATCAAGGTCTTCCAGCTGATAACTCCTGCCCGGAAACTTGCTTGCTACCCAATAAGGACCATTCCACCAATTAGCAAAAAGCTTCCCCCGTTTATTTTCCAACAAGCGGTTATACCAAAGAACAAAATCACCCTTCCTCAACGTGTCCTGAAGCCAATGAGCACAGTGCTCATCCCAGTATCAAACTTCCTTAGCCCTGGAGTCCTTCCAACACTTGCTAGCCTTCTCAATCAGCTCCTTCTGCGGCAACAACTGCTCCGCCCGAGCCACTACCAAATCTTCCAAACTCTTGACCTTCCACCAATAAATTGCTAGATAGTGATCATTTCAATGTTGACCAGCAAGACCGCCTTCTGCCCGCACAAAATTTCATACACCAAGTACCCTGTTCCCTGCTTGACAGAAATCCGACCTGCAAAGAAAACAAACAGCAGGAACTGCTGCCGTTTTTTCCCGTCTTCACCACAAATCTTTCCAAATGCTTCTTTGATTGGCTGTTGCCTGCGCTCAATAATACCCATGCCCTCTGAATAATACTCAGTGACTCGACCAAATTTTGCCCCACAATTCTGAACCAACTTCATCAATGTCAGCCTGTGAGATACAAAGAGTATCCAGACAGCCTATAAAATACCCAAAATACTCAAAAAGGGGCTTAAAAATATACTAATGGTTCCTTAATGAATTGAATAAATGTCAAAAAGGCAAAAACTTGAAATCAATGTCTACATGTTGCTAAAGAGAAATTTAATGAAATGTAACAAAATCCTGGTAATAATTTATAATCCATAAAATAATGAGAAATTATGAATATAGTTAGTACAACTATTATACATTGATTTAAACAAAGAGTAGATAATAAATATGTTGAGTAATTCAAATGAAATGTCAGACTTCTTAGAAATTTGAAATAACTTTATTGAAACATTTCAAAGATATATATCTTGTCCACTCTTGACAGTTGGCTATACATATACCAAGAGTGAGAATGGAAAGAGATATTTGAAATGATTTCTATTTGACATCCATGAAAATCCTGGATTGCAAAGAGCACTCAAAGGAAGGACTTAGGGATTCCCCTTGGGCTCTGGGAATATTATAAATAGAAGCCTCTTTTGCCCTCTTCCCACTTTCAAGAGTCTTCAGATAATAAAAGTAAGTATAAATATCTTTGTGCCTCTCCCCACATTATATATAGCTTCCCTTTACCTTTTTTTCTGTGGATCCCCTACATCCACTTACTAGAATAATATTTATAGTAGATTCTTTTCCAAACCCCCCTATACATATTATTATTTAAAAGCAGTTGCAGCAAGACACCTCTGAATGCAGCCAACCTCATCAGGTGCTTGCCAACTGTTTACTATTCCCCCCCTTTTACCTCTTACCCCTCTTAAATCATTTAATAGTTGTAATTTCTTAAATAAAGATACTTTTTATATTTAAGAATCTCCATACAAGTTCCTTGCTGGTTGCCATCACAACCTTCTACATAAGAGACACCACTTGGCTAGTGGTACTGGTGTTATGAAGACTGATACTCTTATAAATCACTGCCATAGGTGTGAATCCTTGACTTTGGAGTAATTTTAAAACCTAAAAATAAATACATAAGGACAGGAATAGTACTGAAAGGTTATTTTCACCCTTCAGTTTCATATTCAAGCCTTGAAATCAAACCACCTTGAAATTCTGCCCCACCGTCCACCAGGATTAACCTCAAGCAAACAAATCACAAAAACCAGTTTTCCTCCAGAAACAGCCCAACCTTCTCCACCAACAGCTTGACCAATGGTTGAGCCTCCACCCATCCTGATAATTTGTCCCGCAACACCAGCAAATAGGCAAACTTCCCCGCCTTGATGTGAACCACGTCCATAGAAATTCTACTAAACAGAGAATCCTCCCCTGGCCGAATACCCAACTCCCTTGGTAAAGCCAACCCTCGCCTTTGAAAAGCCTCACAACTCCTAACCCAATCTTTCACCAATCTTATCACCCCAGGCCACCAAAACCACTGCTTAACCCCCATCTGTGTTTCCGCCTCTCGCCAATGACCCAAATCCTTGTGTAAACTAATTAGAATTTCCTCCTGATCCACCAGACAAGTTGCCACTACCAATGGAATAGGCGCCTGACAACGCCACAGCTGCTTTTCATGAACAAAAAAGTTAGCAGCCTTTCGCCAAACCCAAACCTTCAACAAGTTGATTATCCCCTCCGGGAAGATAAGAATACTTAAATACCCTTCCAACAAGGTGTACTGAACGCTCTGCTTGAATGGTAACCCAATTCCCATTTTTGCCGCTCATAACCAACGCACCACATGCTCCCAAAAACCTAGGTTCCCTGTGATCCTGCGCCACCCGTGATAACACATCCAAAATCTTAAAAAATTTCCCCAGAATACGAACCACCCAGAAGGAAAACAACTGCAAGTAAGCGACCCACCACGTCATAGGAGCATTAAGAAGAGAGGGAGAATTGATCATCCTAGCCAATGCTTCCGCGTCCACCAAAAGTTCAAAGCACAGTGTATTCCCAAATTTATTGCCTAATCCCCAGATTCCCCTCCAGTACCTTCTTACCATAATCCGACCTTGGACCCTTGATTCCCGCATCATCAATAAAAACTTTAACTGAATGAGGGAGATTGTCCTGAAGAATCCACACCATTTGCACCTGATAGACCGCCACTGAATTAGTTTCCCCTTGTGGTAATTGGGTAAGTTGCATCCACCCTATTATTTTTTACAAATAAGTAAGAGGCCTTGATCCCGGATGCAACTCCCGCTGATAGTAGCCTCCCATCACATCTACCAAACCGTAAAAAACCCATCCCACCATCGTTTTGACAAATTCATCAACTCTTGGTGGCAAACTGGCATGAAGAATAGTCACCAAGTTAATTTTCTGAAGATCATGGACAATCCTCAGACTCTTCCTGTCTTGCTTCTAAACCACAAAGATTGGACTTGATTAGCTCAAACACGATTGTTTGTCGAGACCCGTCCACACTTGCTCCCTCAATATTTCCCTGAAAGGCTTCTGAATTGTAGCCAGAAATGGAATTGGCCTAATCTTCCATGGCGCGTGCTCCACTACCGGAATAAAATATGGATCCCCTATGGCCCAATCCAATAGCCCTCATTCTTCCAGATCAAACACCAACACCCTCTCCCTGAACACAATCACCCAGGTCAAGATCAGCTTCTGTTCCAACTCCCATAACCACCCTTCTGGTCCAAAATTCAGCAAAGAAACCCTTTCCACCATGATCCGCGCCATTGGAACAAAATCTGGCGGTCTATTGCAAAGCGGTGTGTCCAAGGGATCCCCACACCAATCAATTGGTTGAAGCAGTGAGTTCAAATTTTGAGGCATAGGCTCATTACGCGGCTTAACCTTTCTAGCTTCCAGCTTATATTTCCCTCCATTTTCCGCCACCGGCATAAATACCACACCATCTGCACTCACAATCCCATTAAGTCCACTACCGAAATCTGTCAAAGGGCTCACTTGTGTGGCACAAGGTAACGTTTTGAAACGTGTAGATAGAACCCTTGAAGGTGCACAATTGGGAGGACTTACTTCTGTTGGATTTAAAATACAGAAAATTATTATTTTTATTTAATTGATTTATTTCTTTTCTTTATTTTAATTTAAT
>JNCO01003167.1:0-17252 GCA_000785685.1 Uromyces viciae-fabae
TTTTCTCTTTTTTTCTCTTTTTTTCTCTTTTTTTCTCTTTTTTTCTCTTTTTTTCTCTTTTTTTTTCTCTTTTTTCTTTTTTTCTTCCCTTTTTTTTTCTCTTTTCTCTTCTCTTTTTTTTTCTCTTTTTTTTTCTCTTTTTTTCTCTTTTTTTCTCTTTTTTTTTCTCTTTTTTTTTCTCTCTTTTTTTCTCTCTTTTTTTTTCTCTTTTTTTTTCTCTTTTTTTTTCTCTTTTTTTTTTCTCTTTTTTTTTCTCTTTTTTTTTTCTCCTTTTTTTTCTCTTTTTTTTCTCTTCTTTTCTTTTTTTTTCTCTTTTTTTCTTTTTTTTTCTCTTTTTTTCTTTTCTTTTTCTCTTTTTTTCTCTTTTTTTCTCTTTTTTTCTCTTTTTTTCTCTTTTTTTCTCTTTTTTTCTCTTTTTTTCTCTTTTTTTTTCTCTTTTTTTGCTCATTTTTTCCCTTTCCTCTTTTTTTTATCTCTTTTTTTTCTCTTTTTTTCTTTTTTTTTCTCTTTTTTTCTTTTTTTTTCTCTTTTTTTCTTTTTTTTTCTCTTTTTTTTTGCTCATTTTTTCCTTTTCCTTTTTTTTTTTTTCTTTCTTTTCTTTTTTTATTTTATTTTTTTTATACTTTTGTATTTATATTTATATTTCTTTTTGTATTTTTATATTTTTTTAGATTTTTTTTAGATTTTTATTTTTTCTGTCTTTTCTTCTTCTTTTTCTATTTTTGTTTTTTTTTTGTGTCATACTAAAACGACACCCCATAGGGAGGGTGAAGTAAGAAAAAGACACCCCCCCGGGGTTGTCGTTTTTATTATTCTCACCAGGTGTCTAAAACGACACCTGGTGGGGGCTGATATTTACTAAAACAACACCTGGCATGTTGCGAGGTGAACTTTGTGACATTGTTTTGACTGCGGGTGTTGTTTTAGCACACCCCTAAAATTTGTAGCCCATATTTCCCGCATTAACTATTTTTATTTTATTTTTATTTTATTTTGTGTAATCCCTATATATGGAGTACCTTGAAATTTTTTTATGAGCTGAAAAGCTCAGAAGATGAATTTGGGGTGCTCAGAAGGCTACCAAAAAAGTTTGGTAATTTTAAGATGTTTAGGAGTATTTTTAAAAATTATTTGAAAAAACAAAATAAAAACTGGACATCCTCTGGCAGTCAAAAGGAGGTGGAAAATCAACTTTGAGTGGGACCAAAATCAATGCCCTATTTTTAATTTGAGTTGAGAAAGAACTTGACTAGCAATAAAATTGGTGCCAGGTTAGTGACACTTGAACCATTAGTTTTATTCAATTTCTTACACATCCAAGTAAGCTTCAAGTAAGACTTGAGTTGTCACCCAAGTTGAAGTTGAACCAAAGTTTCTGCATGTCAACTTGTGACAGTTAAGCACATTTTTTTGGCAGTGTGAGGTCAAAAATCATAGATTTTGTTGACCAAAGGATTTTGATGTTGGATCTGAGGAGAAGAAGAGTTGTCCAATGGGCTCTATGCTTTGAGAGTCACTAAGCCCAAGATCCCATGGTTGTTGATGTTATTATAATCCATTATTTGGTACTATAAATGTGAAAAAAGGAGTGGGAGAGACCATTAGGTATGATTGAAAATATGGGGAGTATGCTGTGAAGAAGAAATTTAAATTTAGTCAGAGGAATTTGAAGATGGTAATTGGGCCTGCAGATAATCCAACAAAAAAACAACTGGGGTAGTCATCCAAGGGCTAGTATACACAGGGAGATATGAGTGTACTTTCAAGTGGGCTGATCTGAGATTGATGGTAAGATGGGTTGAATTAAAAAATAAATATTTGTGGTCAAAATAATTTCAAGTGCAGAAGTGATGTATGTACAATTGATAATTAGGGTGAAGAATAATTAATTCGGTTGAGTTAACTTTGAGGTGAGGATGACCCATGGTATTTAAGTATGGGTTACGGGCAGGAAGTGGTACCCCGCCATTCAGCCGGGTACTGGAATCTAGCCTTCAACTACAATAACATTCAAATCGACTTCCTTGACTGAAAACATGGCAAACACCACCGAGCTATTTCAGAATTTAAAAAGGAGCTCTCTCTTGGCCTACCGCAACTATCGAAACTGGTTTGAAGAACTGGGTCTATTGGGAAAAATCTTTGTTTCTTGCTACCTTATATTTAACTTTCTACTCCTTCTTGCGCTCATCATTCTCACTCCATCCTGGATCTTCTCGCGCATGGCTCGTTGGGCAGTCGACTTGAGGAATGTAAAATTGGGTCCAATTTATTTGATATTTTTTCTCGTCGTTGCTAGCTTCCCCCCTGTTATCGGCTATGGTGCTTAACTATTTCTAGCTCCTATATCCTTTTTCTTTCGTTCTGTAATGCGGTACAAATCAATAACTTATTCTTTATAATTATCCGGTTTAGGTACTCTCACTACACTTTGTGGCTTCACTTATGGCTGGTTCTGGGGATGGCTTCTAGCTAGTGTGGGTTGTTTGTGTGGAAGTGCCGCTAGTTTTATGTGCGTAATTTTGCTTTCAACAGCTTAAGCTCTTACTCGTAAATTATTTTTAGGAGATCATTATTTGATCTTTGAATTTTTCTTATTCAATGATTATCTCAGAATTCTGAGACGAAAATTACCACATTTTCAACACTGGTTAGCCAAGCAACCAAGGTTTGCAGCTCTACGACAAGCTGTAGGTAAGATTATCTCAACGCAAACATGCATTAAACTCTAAAAAAAATCAATCAAAGATCGACTGATGACCCAAATGACTGTATCAATTATTTGATCCCCATCACAGCTTTGAAAGGACTACCCCTGATCTGCTTGATCCGACTATGCCCCTTCCGTGAGTAATAAAGATGGTTGTCAAAATCAAGCTGTACTATACTCCAAAGCGTCTCATGAAAATTACAACCCAATTAATAAACAAATGAAAAGAATTAAATTTTCACCAATGATAAATTTCGGTTCATCTTTTGACTTTTTACGAAAAATCAATCATTCTAAATTTTTCCGATTCGAACTTCTACCACTCAATCGACGAAAAATCATCACATGATGCTCCAATTAAACGACGGATAAACAGCATTTACATACAGTAATCTGTTCTTTGCGTCGCTCACAAATTCATGTGGATTGAAAGAATTTATGATCGCGACCTTAGCAACAACACCCAAGCTATGGCTACATGTATTCATCGGATCTCGGGTCTTTCATTTATCAGATCCAACTCTAACGACCCGATTAGACAACTTGACGATTGTTTTGAATATCTTCTATATCCTCGCTGGTGCATCTCTTGGTATCGCAGTATCATATTATTTATACCAAGCCACCATGGCGCAAGCTGGGCAAATCAGTCTGGCGTTAGATGAAGAGGCTAGACTTGGTGGTGGTGGCAATCAAATAAGGACATTAGATGAGGAAGAGGAAGAAATTCGAAGAGAACTTCTCGGCGAAGATTCTGGAGATCAAGAACGACAATGGGACGTTGAATTTGACGATTTTGATCAAGAGAATGATGCTGATGTTGGCCAAGTTCAAGCTTCCTCTCCAGAAGAAAATCGGACAAAACAAAACCAAGGTTTTTGATCATTCATATTTCTTGTTAGTATTTTTTTTTTCTTTTTACAAGACCCTAATCCCTTCACGCCAACTCCAAAAATTGGTATTTGTCCAATTTGTTGACTTTCTTGTTTCTGTTCCTCCATTAAATCACCGTTTAACAATTAGACACTTTTCTTTTCTCATTTTTATTTTGAATATTTCTTGTTTTTTTTCTTTTTTCTTTCTCTTTCAATAAAATTTCATGTAAACTTGTTTTTTTTTTTGTTACAGTGAAAAGTAAAAATAATAAAAAAATAAAACCTGCTTGTGGTTCTATTTTTTTAAATTTCTTTTAGATTTTATTTAGTTTTCAAGTACTAGAAGTAGAACTAATTTGGTCAGATTTTGTGTGAATTGATTGGTTTTTATCATGAAAACTTGCAAACAAAAAAAAGGTAAAATAAAAGGAAACTCTGAGTGCATTATCCCCACGGAAAATATTCTTTCGCAGTGGCACAAGTAGGAACTTTCAAAGATTTTTATATTTTTCATTGAATTGGATTTGATCGTGCATCTCATTAGATCTGATAAATTTTAGTCTGCGGTATCAATGTTCGCAGGCATCTTGATTTTTACTCTCAAGTTTTATTTTTTGTATTTTTATTTATTCATTGTCATGATTTTTGACTTTATTTCATCTGCAATTTTAATTTATCTTTATTGTTTTAATCAGTTTTATTATTAATCAGTTTTATTATTTTAATCTTTGTTTCTTTTATTTTATTGTTTCAACTCACCATTTTCTGTTGATCTTTTTTCTTTGTATAGATTCTACAAACTCACTTGAAGATTCGCCTAGCAACCAATGGTTCATCAGATGTCCAACCAGGACACATTAGGGGGGTTTACAACTGGGTTTTGCAGGAATTGATTTTAGCACCCGCAGGATTTTTTTTATAAATTTTAGCTTAAAGTTTTAAGCGGAGGTTGGAGGCAGAAAGATGGATTCTGAGGTGACTTGAAGCAGCGCTGGGTTGTTACTGAAACTACGATATCTGAGCCATTTTTATAGTTTAGTTTTTTGACAATACCATTTTTGCCGTTACAGTTACTAGTAACGGGTAGGAAATGGGGCCAGCAATATCATACCCCCTCTTTATTTTATTTTTTAAAATCCTGGGATATCGTACCAGTAACCCTATTTCTTTTTTCCAATGTCCAGATATTGTAAACTCTAGTATCTACTTTCTCTAGGTTCTGGTCTTTACCACCCATCTCCTCTCAATCTCACACTCAGTCCCCAGTCTAGTATACCAACCATCTAGTCTCTTGCAAACTTCCCATCCTTCACCCGTCTGCCCCTTCTTCTTTTGGTCCGACTTTTACTTTAGTAATCATGTCAAGACCAGCAAGCTCAAGAAAGTACTGTTCCTCTATTGGCTCCAACTCTGAAGCCACATCTGCTGCTGATTATGCCACTGACAATTCATGTCTCTGTTGTTTGACTCGTTTCACCAGTATGACTCCCTTACAGTCTAGAAGCCATGTCATACCCCCAAGCGATTCAAGAGAGCTGTGATACCTCCAAGCAATTCTATTTCCATACCCAAATCATCATTTTCCTCTTTCAAAAATAAAAAGAAGAAACAAACAGCAAGTACAAGCTCAGAGTCAGACATGGAAAACTCTTTGCAGCATACTAAATTGAATGCATCAATGAAAAAAAAAAAAAAATTGAGACAAAAACCTACAAAGAAGAGAAGAGTCTGTGAAAATGAGCCTGAGGCTGAGGGAAATAAAAACAATCCAATTAGCAATTCTCAAGTTAGCACTTTCCATTTATATTCCGCATACTTTGGTTCAGATTCATTGAAGCTGATTCTTTAATGAAGCTTCTTTTTCTGACATCAATGATTATTTTGAGGCTCCAGTCTGGAAACCAGGAGTATGTCTTTTTTTCTAATCTAGGCTGCTACCCTTAAAATGTCTCACTGATTCAAATTTTTTCTTTGTTTTTTTTTTTAATCACTATCTACCTAGGCCAAACCAAACACCAAAGTCAATTATAAGTGTAAATGGTGTAATGGCCTATACCAAGCTCATGGAACATCTTGCTCAAACTTGAAAACTCACTGTGATGGATCCACCCAGGCGGATAAAAATAACAAAGGATGCAAGGGACGCAACAAAGCTAAAAAAAGCTGGCCATCAATTACCCAAATCTGTTGAAGAATGACTTTCTCAAGAGGCCACAGAAGGAGATTTGAAGCAGTCTACCTTAGAGGGATTCGTTGAAAGGAAGAAGCTTAATGTATGTGTTCTTAACCAAATACTCATGATTTGGCAGATTCAACAGGCCCTCCCATGGACTCAACTTGAAGATGGGCTGCTTCCCAATATTCCAACAAAGAAGGTTGTCTCTATTGGTGTCAATGGTCTTCCAATGAAGCCAAACAACTTTATGTGATGCTTAAGCCTCACATTTTTGATCAATTAAATGTTGGTTTTCCCCAGTTACTTTTTTAAATTGCTTCAAATGTCTAGCTGATTTTTAAATTTTTTCATTGAGAAAATCAATACCAAATTTACTCTGATCCACAATTTCTGGACCACAAAGGGGAACAGGTTTGCATTCATTGGTGCAGCAGTAGCGCACATAGACACAGACCGGGAATTTTCTGTGAGGAATCTTCCACTCAAGAGGCTTCCTTGGAAGTGCAATGGCTATCTCTCGGCATGTCTAATAGCTAACCTCATCAAAATAAACAAACTCTACAAAAAGATAAGTCTTTTGTGACTATTTTATGATTGTTGGCTATTCCAAGTTTGATTAATATAAAAACTAATATGCATTTTGAATTATACATGTTAGCGCAAACTACAGACTCTGGGTCCAACAACAATACAATGGCAAGTGTGATGTACAACTTGTTTTCAGCAGACGAATCGCTCTTGTGGGACCCAACCACTATGCTTGTTTGCTGTTTTTGTCATAAGCTGGTGTTGATTGTCAATGCAGGCTTAGAAGCTCTTTTGTTGAAGACTTTGCCACCCCATAAAGCTAAGATGTTGGGTATTAGGTTTCTTTCCACTTTAGATAATATTGCTGAAGTTCCTGAGGAGGATGAAGATCAAGATAAAACCAATTTAACTAGATTTCAAACTGAGTCTGCAGTTGTTGAAAATGCTGATGTTGATAGGGACATGGATAACAAGAGCGAGTAAATTAGCTCCAATGGTGAAGAATCTTATGTTGAAGAATCTGATGATTGTGAATATAAATTTGATGAAGAGCAACAACAAGTCAAAGTGCACTTTCAAGGTATAGAAAGTCTCCGGAGCTTCTTGACTTAGTCACTCAAGTAAGCTTTAGCTTAGATTTCTTTTCCAATATCAAAAAAAGACTAATTCATATTTTTTTTACACAGATTGATTTTGTGATTAAACAGATCACTTGGTCTTCTGCCCAGAGGGGTAAATTTACCAAAAAATCAGCCAATATGGGACTTGATTTTTCTCCCTTGATTGCCAGTTATGGTATTTGATGGAAAATCAAATACCAAAGCCACATGAAATCTCTTCAAGCTCAAGAGGTGCACTGAATCATTTGACACTTTTACATTCCTTTTTTCATTTGTTTTTATTTCTTTCTTTCAGGTTATTGACAGGATACTTAAGGAAGAACAAGAGAAAATGGAACAACAATCAAGAAAAAGGAGATCAAATGGCCACACTTCTCACGATTCAGACAAGCCAATATTTCAAGACATTTCCTTCTATCCTTGTGATTGGAAGGACCTTGAGGAATTAAATATTGAGCTTGAAGTGGGTAACCATAAAGATCACAGTTTTGTATTGTTTTCTAATCCTGTTTGATTGATCTTTTCCTTTTTTTCACTTTAGAATTTTGTGAAACTGAACTTAGAAATGGAAGGGGGTGGACCTATAGGTGCCCATGTGATTCCAAAATAACTGGAATTGAAAGAAGACCTAGAAGAAAAAATTGGAAGATTTCTTGAATCCAATGCACTTTATCCAATTTACTGTGCCATGTTGATCTGAATCAAAAAATACCTGAATGAAGAAATTTTTTGCAACTCTCTTGTTCTTGAAACATTGCTTCATCCATGTTTTAGGATGACCCTCTTCAATCTTGCCTTTGGACCCAAGAGCACCAAAGTAGCTTCTTTTCATGAATTGATTAGAAGTGAATTCCAACACCACAAAGATAAAGTGGTGATGAATTTTTATTGAATAACTATAAAACTTAAAACCAGACTGAAGAAATAGAAAAAAAGAATTGAGAATCAAGAACAATAGCAATAAAAAATAAAAGAGTAAAGAACAAACCACGAGATATAGATTTTTTATATTTATCAAAATAATGGACTTTTAGAGGATTTAAGATTTAGAATTTGAAATAAGACTAAGAAGATAAAAAATAAAAAGAGTGTGAAAAGAAATCAATGAGATAACTAAAGTTAGTTCTTTTGGATTCAAACAAAGAAAGGACAAAAAAAATAGAAAGAATGAACAAACAGCAAGTGATGAAACACCAGATGTTATAGTATAAGAATTGGGATAATTCAAGATAAACACGGATAGATACTAGATTCTGTCTTGAGGAATTTTGAGAAAAAAAGTTAGGTCGAATCAAATTGATGATGAGAAAAGTAATGCTGGATTACATTACTAGTTTTACTCTATCTTGTTGATTGGATAATTTTCACTCTTGATCTTGAAGAGTTGAATTGATTAAATTGAGCAGATGAAGATTGAATTTCTTGCTGAAGAAAATAAAAATTGTCACGCTTTGAGATTGAGAAGAAAGGTTAAAAGAAGAAACCCCCTGGCTGATTCAATTAAGCCCTTTTTTACAGAAAAAACTCAACAAGTGGAAAACCAGAAAAACAATGATTTTACCAAAGAAAAACTCTTTCCTCAAAAATCAATCAACCAAAATAAAGGAGGACTGATGTACCCTCTTACTTCAAGCAATAAAAAGAAACCACACAATCAAGAAGAAGAAATTGATAATTTTATTTTGCTTGATCTAGCATTCACTCCACAAGAAATCACAGACCACAGCTTCCCATTGAAATGGTGGAAAGTATGTTGGATTTAATTTCATTCCTTGATCAAATATAATTTTTTATTATTTTTTCTTACTTTCAGGATCACACCAAACAATATCCAACATTGGCCAACATGGCTTGGAGTTACCTTGCGATTTCCTCAAGCTCTTGTGCAGTGGAGAGACTCTTCTCTGCTGCATCTGATGTTTGTACTAGCAGGCAGGGTTCTTTGCTTCCAGAAACCATGGTCCAATGTGTTAGCTCTATGATTTGGCTTTGTGAAGAAGTCCCACTTTCTGGTTTATTTCATGAAGCCTGTGATGTGTTAAAATATTTTTCTTCCAAGAAAGTTAATAAAAAAACAATTATTTGAATACTATTACTCTTTTGTTTCTCTTTTTTTTATAATTACCTCAAAGAAAAAAATATAAGAAAAAAAATGATACTTAAATATTTATACTTGTCCAGATCATTTAACAAAATCCAAAAAAGTTGAAGCCTCTATTGTAGAAAAAAAAAACACCCCAAGTGAGAAATGTTAGCAATAATCCATAACAAAAAGCTACAATATTGTTGATGTTAGCAATAATCCATAAAAAAACGCTACAATATCGTTGAATATTGTTACTGATAGCGTAACTGACCCAGCATTGCTTGAGGGCTTCTCATTCTCAATTTCAGAAAGCAACAGAAGCTTCAAGATTCTGTTTGCAAGAAAAATATTTAAGGGCTATGGGAATCAAAAATCCAAGTTGTGAACTTCCTGATTGTCTCTGATTCAACCGATAAATAAGGTAGGATGTTTCTTGTTCTCATTGGTTATCTATTCTTAATTTCACAGCAAAATTGAAGATACTGAAAGCTGACCATTGAATGTGGGCATAGATTTTACTCATGACTTTGGAAAACTTGAAACCTTACTGTATTGCACCCCAAAGGATCTACTGTTTAGGTAAATCTCTTCTCTGCACTCAAGATAAAAAAGCAAGATGGAGCTGAAACTTCTTGAAAATCACTATCAAAATGTCTACTTTTCCTACAGTTACACTAAACAAATCCTACAGTTACACTAAACAAACTCCTTCCCCACCTGCCATGATTTATACTGGGTATTGGCTAATAAGTTAGATTCTAGAGCCTCCAGATGGTCAATTTTCAGGTATGAGTATGTTCAATTGATGGGATGTTCCATATCCTAGATCAAATCTCTCAAACTCATTGAACAAAATAATAACTTACATACTCTCCCTGAAGATGGTGCATAGATTCAAAGATAAAGTATGAAAAAATACTTCATGGGAATAAAAAGGCTTCAATTTGTTTAGCATATATCTTAGATGTATAGCATGTGGGTAAGATCTTATCTGTGATGAAGCATTAGAAATTTCTCTTGTAATTAATATTTAAAAAATAATTGTGTATATATGGTTAGTATTAAAAAATCTTCAATAACGGAGTTTAAAAAAAAAAAATCCGAGATTTTGGCTTATGATTCAACTTATTTGTGCTTGATCACTCCACAATGGCGGAGGAATCATTGACACTGTAGATTTAGGACTCAAAGGCATCCTCATTAAATAGAGGGAAAGTGGTGTAACTGTCACAATCCTACGTCCATTGGCCAAAACATAACAACGGTTTCTATGACTTGTTTCAGAAAATCAAAAAGCCGTAGGACCAACGGCTTTAATAACGGACACCCTTCAACATCTTCAAGTTTTGTCTCACATACATCAACAGAAAAGGTTTCAAAACACGGGTGACTCATTCCAAAGTCTCTTTTGTCGTATTCCATCCATTGATCCCTTGATTTTTACCTCTTCATCCAACAAGGCATACTACAAACGTGTACTTACCCGTAAGTTCCATTTTACGTTCTCAATCCAAGCATGGTGCTTTAGCAATATAACTGAATACTTATCAATTTTGGCCCAGTTTCCTACCTCTTCATCCAACAAGGCATACTACAAACGTGTACTTACCATTTTACGTTCTCAATCCAAGCATGGTGCTTTAGCAATATAACTGAATACTTATCAATTTTGGCCCAGTTTCCTGCAGGTAACCAGGGTCTTATCCTCAGTTACTAACACAACCAGATTCCTCCATGCCTATGTCAATTATCTTCCACCTCTTTTTTTGATGCCTCCATGTGGATCCTTTCTGAATTTGACCAGTATGGCAGTTTTGTCCATAATCATTTTCCCTTTGAACAGTATGATATTAAGAGATTTTATGCTAAACTGTCTTTCAAAATGGATATGTATTCAGTCCGTATTGGTTTTGGTGTTGTCTGCTCAATTCATTTCTATTGATGCGGTGGTTACATAACTAACGGTGAGTCAAGTAAACTTCACAGAAAAATTCTGATCGTTGGATCAGACCAAATATAAATCTACAATGTTCCTCCACTAATTCTAATTCCTTACAAACAACCATTCAATACTTAGATTGATCTGCTGAATTGTCCACCTTACTTTTTTTGTTTTTCTTTAAAGAATCAGCCTCCACTCAATCTTCATCTCTATTGCATTTCAAAACATTTCTAAACTTATTTCATCCAACAATTTCTTCCCCTAAAAAAATTAATCCTCCATTCATTACCAGGTCCGTTCGACATTTTTGACAAGGTGAGTGGAACAATATTACTCTGTTTTTTTTTCTCAGCAGGAATCAAAATCTTTTGTATCAAGACTGACCATTTAAAAACCAATGATAACATGTCTATAGGTTAAAGAGACTATCCAAGTTGGCTCAATCTACGGAAAATTTATCTATGGAACTGCTATCCCATTTTCAGATTCCAAGACAGGCGGAGAAAACAACCTATTATGTAACGCTTCAACATATAGCTTATTATCTGAAGCATTGGATATCAACCATGTTTACTCCTTATCTGGTCGCTTACTTGCACCCAACACAACAGTGACTCCAAAGATTTCTTCAGCTTCATGATATGTTTGCTATTGATTCTTCTGAAAAGAGAAGAGAGCGCAGAAAAATAGAACTTTCAATGTAACTCATACCAACAAACCTAGGTCAACTGCCCCATTTTTTGCCCGTAAGTCATCACTTTTTTTATCCTCTTGCTTTGCTGATTTTGTTAAACATTGCTCTCATTAATATCTCATAACACTATTTCTGAAAAATTTCATAAACCTAGCTGATTGTTGTCAATCAGATGTTATGGCATATACATTAGATAACGGTAGATACCATGTACATGAAAACCTTGGTAAACCAGTTGGGCAACACATTCTTTTTGCTACGGGTGGCTCTCACTCATGGATGATCACAGTGTCAGCAAAAGATTAATTATAATGCATTTTTCTATTCTTACAGCATCTTTTAATTTCTACAGCTTCATTTTTATTCCAATTTAATGATTGTTTTTTTTGGATCCCTCTCTTCTTTTTGCTGGGATCCATTGGGTTTTATTTTTTGTTGATTGTTTTATTAATTGCCTTCTGATTTTTCACTTTGGGATTGATCTCTCTTACTGGCTTTCAGACTAGGATCTGTTGAATCACCAGCCCAGTTTATTTCCAACATAGCCATTAATCAATTGATTGAAGTGAGCCTTGAACAATTTCTAATCCGGCACTTTTTTGACCAACAGCAAATTCACTCATTTATTTTTTTAGCATTTTTCATTTTTATTCTTTTTTCTATTCTTATTTGTGTCTTTAATTTTTCAACTTTACTTCTATTCCTTTTTTTGTTTTTTTGTTTTTGATTTCTCACTTCTTTCGATCTTGCTGGTTCAAGGTGTCTCATCTCGTTTTTTAATTTACTTTGTTTTGATCTTTTCTTTTTTTTGTTTGATTCATTAAACCAATCAGAATTTTTAAATGACCCAAAGTTGCATAGTTTTTAATCAGTCAACAATGGATGGATGGACCATTTGGCCGATTCCCAAATTTCTAGCAAGGTCAAAGCTGCTTTAACGGGCAAACGAGAGCGCCGGTACGGTAATTTTCCAGGAAAGACATGCTTCGCCAGGTGTGCAGTAAAAACGGTGAAAAACAACAAAAACAACAAAATTAATGAAAATGTTGATGAAGTTGTGAAATTTGGATTGACTTCTTTATCTGATAGTCCATCTCAATACAATAGTTGTTTTATTTTTTTCCATCTAAGCAATATAAAAATAAAAAATCACATTTATTTTTTTCATATATATGATTTTTTTATTTTATTTTTATTACTAATTATTAAAACTTAATTCTTATTTGATTGTTTTGAATGATTATAAGGTTTATCTGATAGTCCATCTCAATACAATAGTTGTTTTATTTTTTTTCCATCTAAGCAATATAAAAATAAAAAATCACATTTATTTTTTTCATATACATGATGTTTTTATTTTATTTTTATTACTAATTATTAAAACTTAATTCTGATTTGATTTTTTTGAATGATTATAAGGCTGAAAAATCATGTCAAGAATTAATTGAAGAAATAGAAGAAATGGAAGAAATAGAAGAAATACAAAAACTAGAATAACAATTAATTTTACTTGATCGAACTTTTTGAAATAAAATTAACTCTGTTAAATTATAATTGATTTTTTGTTTTTTTTTGTTTTTGTTTTTGGATTAGAGTTTTATTTGAAAAAGTTTAACATTTGATTCCTCAACGTAATAAAATTTGGAATGTTAATAATAATAATGACAAATAACTACAACAGCAGCAGCAAAAAAATTTAAATTCAAATTCAGATTTAACTAATCATCATGATGATAATAATAATTCTCCTCAGATTAATTTATCTACTAGATGTGATTCTATTTTTACTCTATTGATTTAAATTATTAAATTTGATTTGATTTTTTTCTTCCTATTTTTTTTCTTTATTCAAAAAGAATTTTCTTCTCTCACTTTTTTAATACAAATTTTTTTTTTATAATTGATTTTTTGTTTTTGGATTAGAGTTTTATTTGAAAACGTTTAACATTTGATTCCTCAACGTAATAAAATTTGGAATGTTAATAATAATAATGACAAATAACTACAACAGCAGCAGCAAAAAAATTTAAATTCAAATTCAGATTTAACTAATCATCATGATGATAATAATAATTCTCCTCAGATTAATTTATCTACTAGATGTGATTCTATTTTTACTCTATTGATTTAAATTATTAAATTTGATTTGATTTTTTTCTTCCTATTTTTTTTTGAAATTTTGTATATATTAATCAACATAAATCAATCTCAATCAAAATCAATCAAAATCAATAAATGAATTTATACATTGTACTTTATCTCTTTATTTTATTTTTATTTTTTGGAGTTTTTATCATTATTTACTTATGATTATTATTATTTACTTATCATTGTTATTATTTACTTATCATTATTATTACTATTCTACTATTATCCATTTTGTTTCTTTGTTTTTTTCTATTTATAATATCAAATATTTATATATGTATATTTTTCTCTTTAAGGAATCAATATTTTTTGTACAACATGCAATTTTTTGACCATGGACCAATTGAAAGATTCACCTCTAGCTTGTATGTATTTCTTTTTTGGTTTTTCAACATTCCATGTTCCTCTTTGTTCAGCTTCTTGTTCTTGTCGAGCTCAATTTATACTATTTCAGAATACATTAATTGAAATAAAAAAGTAATAAAGTAATAAGGCTGTGTTGGGAAACATCATAGTGAACATAGCGGCATAAGTGAGACTGTAGCAATGCAATGAATCCAACATGGGTGCAGAAACTGATAGAGGAAATAGGTCCTGCTGATCAATTTTGCATGCCTGATGAATGTGGATGTCTGGACCCTGGTACATCTCCTTACCAACATGAATCATTGATTGCTGTTCTCAGACAATGGCACATAATAATTACCATGGCCCCAAGGAAATGAATGAAGGATTCTTGGTGGGCGGCGCGCGCGCCGCAGGTTCCCTAGTAGAAAATAAGTCTCAAACATGCTGCTAGTAATGATGAAAATTCTCCAATACATGTATTAGTATTTCATGCTTATTGGATCAAAAATTCAGCCAATAATTTTTATTTGCATTGTACCTTAGTTCAGATCCAATAAAAGTTTTTCATTTTTCATATATTGCACTCAAAAATACAGTACAGATTCTGTGGATTTGGTGTATTAGTGGGTTTTCAAAGTTGAATTCCACACATGCAGGAAGCAATTCAGTTGGGAAATTGCTCCTGCATGCCCACCAAAAATCCTGCGGAAAGAGGCTTAATTTGCGTCCCCAAGTTTTGCTGGCAATCCATTTTCACTCAAAAAAAATATTTTTCATCATCTTCAAAAGGACAAACCCATCTAGGCATGTAATTTTTTTAATTCCTCAAGTCTTAGATGATTTTATCACAAACTCTGATCCTAACACACAGATGGTTCAATACTTAGAAAACAAGGAACTCATTAATATTTTTGAAGAAACAAATCAACTTATCTGGGATTTTGGTTGCCATCAACTCACTGGAAAATTTTGAAACAAATGGAAGTAGACAATGACAACTTTCTTGATATGTTTGAAGAAATCTGTGTAGTTTGGATTTCAATCAGTGTTCAACAATATCTTGGCACACTTAAACCAATAGAGAAGGCTCATGAAATTATCAAGTTTATTCTTTAGCAGCTTGAAGCTTTGAGGTTCAAACAAGAGTGGTTTCAAGAAATATGTGATATGATTTTGTCTCATCCGATATTACAAAGTAGCTCAAATAACCCTCAAAAACCAGTAGAAGAAAGTTTAATTGTAACCCTCAAATGCTCAGGGTCTTTTGGTAATTCATTCTCAGTTGGATCTTTAGCTTTGTTCTTTTGAGTGAGCAAGGGCACTGTAGAATTATTAACCAATAATTTCCTTGTAGCAATCTTATCTCTTCAAAGGAAGGCTTTAAAATGGCTCAGCAAAAAAATCTGGTAAATAAATTCTGAAGTCTTTGGTCAAGTTGGCTTCAAGGGCAGTGTGGGATTGATTTATGGGAGTTCTTGAATTTGATCCTAACTCCTTTGTGTTGAGCTAGGTGTTAAGTGCTTCCAACTTGTCTTCTCACACATGTCATGAATTCATGACATGTTCTGTTTCTTTGTGTTCTTTTTCTTTCTTCTCTGTTTTCTTTTCTTTTGTCTTGTCTCAGTTTCACTGACATGTCACATTTGTGACATGTTCACTTGTTGTATACTTACCTGGATCCAGTAGCGTGATGAACTCTTTTTCTCATCGTTCACGCTACTTGCTCCAGGTAAGCATTCTTTTCTTTTTTTTTATTCTCTCTCTTAGTGAAACTGATCTCATTGTTCACGCTACTTGCTCCAGTCTTTGTCGCAACAGGTTATGAGCCTGCGTTAAAAACTTTATCTGCAAAATTTTTTTTTTTCCTGCCGATTAAAGACAGCAAAGTGAACTTTCTGGAATTAATTTCCCCTCGTCATTCTCTGAAATGGCCAGCTTGATTTCCTCCGATTCTAACGAGACTTCTTCCCTCAAAGTTTCAGGAATTCCCCAACTCAGACCACCAGGTCCAGACTCCAACTACATCTATTGGAGTCTCATTCTCGGAGTTCACCTCCGCACGGCAAATCTCGTCTACATTATAAGCCCGCCCATTTACGATCCAGAAACTAAACAATTTAAAGTATCTCCTACATGGGAACAAGACAACAACAATGTCTGTTCTTTCATCATCAGAACCATCAACCTGGCGAACATTCGGTTTGTCCGCGAACATGCGGCCAACGCCTACAAAATGTGGACTGCCCTCAAAGAAGCTCATCAGGACTCCTCCTCGGGTGGTCGTATGTACTGGCTTCGAAAGCTTCTCTTATCTCGTATGAACGGCGAAAACGTTGATGTTCTCATAGATGAAGTCTCGACTCTTGGCGAACGTCTTGAGTCACTCATTAGTAGAGAAAAACCTCTCACGAGCGACGAAATCCAAGCTACCGCTCTTCTCATCGCATTACCCCCCGATTGGCTCAACTGCGTTTCCTCCTTGCTAAACGAAGAAGGTGTTCCCTCCTCCAAGATAAAGGCCACCCTCAAGCAAGAATCCTTGAGACGCAAATCACGAAAGGACGAAGAATCGTAGGTCTCATCCGCTCTTGCCAAGGCAAATCTAGCAAACTCCTCAACTCAACGTCCCTTCAACCAATCTCTTTTTTGCTCCTACTGCAAAATCAACGGACATAACCTTCTCGCTTGTGAGAAGGCTTCCCGTATTCTTGGAGAAAATCCCCCTTCACGCCGCAGCGATTACGACAAATCTTCAAGTCGCAGCTACTCTGATCGTAGTCGTTCCCAAGGCAGCAACTCCTCTTCCAACCGGAAGAATGTCAAACCCTCTTCCAGAAATTCCGAAAAAGCCGGCTTGACGTCAGTGGTCGAACTACGAAGCAGTTCCGGGTCGGATCAAGCCGATGAATCTGAATCGGAATCCGCTAATCATGCTAAAGTCATGCTGACCTCTACTACTAATCAAACTGCGAGTCTAGACGCCAACATCGATTCTGGTTGTTCTATAAGCATGACCCCCCATTTAAGTCAAGTGGATCAAGTCATTTCCGATTCAACCACGATTAGATTAGCGGATCATTCAAAGGTCTCCGCTACACATAAGGGAGTCTCTATCTTACCGCTCG
>KN361713.1:3958-17254 GCA_000785685.1 Uromyces viciae-fabae
CCCCCCAAAAAAAAAAAAGTCCAATCTTTCAAGAAGTTAATGCCACCTAATTGTAAAAAAAAACCATTATTGATATTGAATTTTTTTTTTTTTTTTTCAAGTTAACCGATCCAGAATCAATTATCCTATCTACAATTTGTGATGATGATACACTATTATTTTTAAAATTAAATAAGCCACCTTTCTAGACTGAACGGGTAAAAATCAAGTTTTTCTTTGATTTTTTTTTTTTCATCCAATTACATCTTTCTTTGTCATGTAACTATAATATTTAAATGAAAATTTCTGTTTCTTGTTCCAGGAATTCTTAAATGGTTCTAGAAAAGGATACTGAATTATCATTTTCGTATGGAAAATACTTCAGCACCATGCCAGCAGTGTCCATAAAATTCCCAAAAATGATACTCTTTGGATGAAGTGACAAGTTCAATTCATATTTTTAATAACAGCAACACTAACAAAAATGTCTAATCCTCAATTTTTTTTATTTCTTCTTGTATCTTCTTTTGTTTTCACTATTTCATTCATTAGCATGCACATTCTTTTAACTTTCTTTTTTTATGGAATATTTTTTTTTTTGAAAAAGAAAGTCTTACTGATTGACAAATGGATTCTTTCAAAATTCATTTGAAAAACCTATCTGAAAACATTCAACACCCTAAGTATAAATATTTACAAGTAAATGCTTTTTTAATTAATGCAGTTGACTAAAATATATGCAACATCTTGAGGAGACAAATACCACTCTAGTATGACCTTTCTACATTGATCTTTTTGATATTTGTCAACCAGGTAGGTTTTTTGGCTGAGTTTGAAATACAAAAAATGTGGGTTAGTATTCAAGCTCTCTTCAATTACTCCTTACCTGCATCTATATTTATCTATATTTATATTTGAAAAGACTTGCAGCTGAACCCCCTGAATCAAAAAGAAGCGCCCAATGGGGGGCTCGAACCCCCGACATTTCGGTGAACAACAGGCTATGGAAGCGTGTAAAAGCCGAATGCTCTACCGACTGAGCTAACCGGGCTGACGGATTTCCCTCTCTCAGTGCGTATAAAAATAATCAAAAAAAAATAGTAGAAAAAAATATGAACCTGAAATTGATTACACGCTTAAAGATAACAATGGATTACATGTAAAAGTAAAACATGAAACAAAAAAAGAAAATGATGAGATGATGAGATGATTAAATAATAAAAATTAAAAATAGAAAAAAAAAAAAAAGTAATTGTCCTATGAAAGATAATCAAATAATATATTTAACACGGAAAATAAGAGCAAAGAAGATCTCTACCTTATTATTATCTTTTTTTCTTTCCCCATCAAAAAAACCCTACCCTTAACAAGTCTATTTGATTGGGTTTCTGCTAGAATAGGGATTTTCATAAGAAATACCAAACAATTGGTTTTCCTAGGGAGCGGGAGATTAGCACCAAGTGATTACAGTGACTTTCCCCAAGAGCCATGTTTCTATTATTTTGAAGAAGATCTGGAAGAAGAAGAAGATTGAGATTCCGGGGGCTTTAATAGACTTTCACTTCCACCGGCTTCAACCTCAGCCCTACAGAAAAAAAGAAAAAAAAGGGCAGAAAAAAAAAAAAAAGAATGATGTAATACTTAATGAATGGGAAAAAAATTCAATAAACCAAGAAGGCGTAACAAGGTATAACATACCTAATTTGTTTAGCCCATAAGTCAGAATAAAGTCCTTTCAATGCTAATAAGTCATGATGAGTTCCTTTTTCCACGATCCTACCTTTTCCTATGACTAGGATGATATCTGAATTTACGATTGTTGAAAGTCGATGAGCAATGGCAACCGTTGTTCGTCCTTGCCCAAGTTTTTGTAACGCCTCTTGGATCTCTCTTTCAGTGGTCGTATCTAATGCCGATGTAGCTTCATCCTAGATGTAACGAATTGCATGTATCGTCGATAATGATAATGAAAAATATAGGGTAATCATCATCACAATAGTTCTTTCTAGCATATTAAAACTTATTCTTGATAGAGCCATGACTAACCAGTAGTATCACAGGCGGATTTCTAATCATAACTCGTGCAATGGCCACTCTTTGCTTCTCACCACCGGAAAGTCTAACTCCTCGCTCACCAACGCGAGTCTCATAGCCGTCAGGAAAGGATCTAGTTTTTTTTGTTTTTTCGGTAAAACAAATCAAATTAAAATTGGTTAGGAGAAACCTTAAAATTTAAAGCAAACAGAGATAATTGGAAACAGAATGCTGACATGATACGATTATGAATTTGAGCAGCTTTTGCCGCTTCTACCACGTCTTCCATCGTTGGTCCGCCCGACTTAACATTAATTGCTCCATAACCGATATTGTATCTATAAGATAAGGAGAAGATGAATGATTGATTATCATGGTCAAAGGCTGCTTCTATGAGAGAATGAATCACGGAATGAACCGAAAGCTGACCTAATGGTGTCGTTAAATAAAGCAGCATCCTGCGGTACACTCCCGATTTGACTTCTGTAGCTTGCTTGAGTAAGATCTCGAATATCAATACCATCTAATTTGATAGATCCAACAGTAGGGTCATAAAACCGGAATAACAATCGCAAGATGGTGGATTTCCCACTACCACTTTCCCCAACCAAAGCAACCGAAGATCCTGCTGGAACAGTGAATGAGATATCTTCTAATGCCGAACTCTTTCCATCATAACTAAAGCCAACACGATCAAATTCGATAGTCCCGTTGGCTTTTAGGATCGTTTGAGCGCCAGGTCGATCTTCGATCTCTTTCGGTTCAGCCAGTAGCTTCATAAGGTTGTCGGTATCTAATCAATTCAATTCAAGTAGATTGATGTTAAATTGGTGCATAAAAAAAATCAAAATAGGTTTAGCGAATAAACTTACCAGTCAAGTTTTGTTGAATGACCCTATATAATGTTCCAAGCTGGTTCAGTGGGCCTACTAGTTGGGCAAGATACTAGTATCGATGAGCAGATTATGATAATAATCATCAACTTGGCGTTAATCTAATCCTCTGAAGAACAAGTGCTAATAAAATTTCCACATCACTTACAGATACAAATAGCACAAAATCTCCTACAGATTTTTGACCAGCGCTGACTTGGAAAGCTACCGTAAAACAACCGATTAAGAGTGCGACAGAGATGATTGCATTCTGCATCATTTAGATCAAAAAAGCATAGCATCTATAAGCTACAGGCTGCCGATTGGGTTGTGTAAATATGTGTATGAATGTATGGGGACTTGCCTGAGCCAGATTAAGAGTGTATAATGAAGACGATACCATAAATTCAGACTTTTGGTAGTCAATGGTAGCATCTAAATATCGATTAGTTTCGAAATTTTTAGTATTGAACCAAGCGATCGTTTCCTGAGCATGGACAAAAAGTATGACTTAATTAGATGCCGCTTTGCGCAATGTGATGATGAATGTAAGACTCCAAAAAAAAAGTGATTAGAGAAACATGTAGAAAAAAAGCGCACCCAATTCAACAGAGAGTCTCCCTGAATGCCTCTTGTGTATTTATCTAATGAAGGAGGTGATTGATCGTGAATAAACATTCAATTTTGCAAATATGAATATGATTTAACTGAGAAAAGGAACCTTTATCGACCATTTCCCTTCGAATGGTAGTTCTCCATTGGGTTAATAAGACACTAACTGCAGCGTATCTATTATTCAAAGTGATGTATGGATAAAGTTATTTGTCTGCTTTTGTTCAAAATTCAGAAAGGATGAAGGTATCTACACTCACGCGAACATAATCGATAGCAACATACTAGCCAAAAAGATATCAAATCTAATTGCAAGATACGTAACTGCCAATCCAATATCTAAGACGATCGGTACCTAAAAAAAACATTCATCAAAGTCAGAAGCTAATTTTATAGCTTGAATTCATTATAAAATCTAGAGAGTGTAGTTCTTCCATTTCATTTTGAATCTTAAAAATGTAAGTAAATTTCATCCAGAATAGATTCAACAAAACTCACTAGGTTAAAAAACAACAGTTGAAAAAATTGATTAATAGCAGATCCCCGATCCAGAATTCTAAGTACTTCTGCTGTCTTGCGCCTGGTGTGGTAAGACAATGACAAGTCAAGTAAATGCTAAGATCGGCGAACATCGTTGTTAGTAAAATTCACGCATAGCAGATGCTGAGATCTGATTGGTCGATTTTCCAATGTAATCGGATCAACTTACGGTAAAAGACATCATCGACATCGATCGATCTGCATACTGCGCAACTGGAATCCATAAGCTCTGTAGGATAACTAACAGCAGTTACGAGTAAGAAAAAAAAAACATGCAGATCGAAGGAAGGAGAAGAAAAAGTGTGCTCAATACAGGTTGACTCATATTAATGTGGCGAGCTGCTTAAGAGGGCGCAGACGACAGTAATCTACAAAAAAGGACTGACCGTTCACTATGCCACCGGAACCTTGTAGAAACCTTAAGGCGACGTAAGTTCCCAAATGCAACCAAGGTGAACGACCCAGTGAAAGGTCTTCAGTAGCCTCACCCAACGTCATGGGCACCAATAGATTGACCCCTCTACCAACAAACACGAGTAAGAAACAAGATAATGCCACAATTTGTAGGGCACTACTTTGTCGTGGCCAAAGATAGGGAAACAGTATCCTAACTCGTTTCATCATCTTCAAAACGCCCGTCGGTTTGGGTGGTTCTCGTATTTGAGCCTTGGTACTTAAAACATGCGCGTTCGAACCATTCGAGGGCGTGAACGTCCCATATTCACCAACTAATCGCTCCGGTGAACTCTCAACGTTAGACGGTCCCAGAGTACTTGTGGGCACAAACTTTTGATAATAAAACCTCTTGAATTGAAGTAAACACAAGGCTGCAATTATCAACAATCTTACTAAAATGTTTATCAAATGGATCAGATCATAAGCCTCAAGCTTGATGGTACCAGCAGATTTAACTAATTGAGCTAAAATTAAAAGGTCGCCCAAGAAAATAGATTATTATCAGCAGACAGTCCGTTAATAATTGAATGGTAGATTGAATGTTACTTACTAAAGGTTAAAATTTTGATACATAGGATTGCAATGACCAACTCTCCCAATAATGCTTGACAACTGAAAATTCTAGTGTAGATTTTGCCCCAACCAGATGGTTGACCAGATGCGCGTTCCTCAAGACTCATCGCAACTACACAGCAGACGAAAGCAATCAAACAGCTTACTATGTAGCCGTCAAGAGCTGTCCAAGCTGCTGAATCTGATGGTTCCCAATGATGTCGCCATACAGCTCTAATGCAAATCAAGATACCGTCGAGTAAATAACTCAAAATGATTAAAGTATGGGTAGCATAAATCCAATTGCGACGAGGTTTTCTGATTGGTACAACTACAGGCACGACACCAGATTCTTCTTCATGATGTTCATGTTCATTGCGATCGAGTTGATGATCGATGATTTCTTGTTCTCTTGAATCAGTGGCTCGTCGTGTGAAATTTGAATTTGGAAGTGATTCGTATCCTACGTTCTGTAATCTCAATACTAGCTTTGAAAATGCATGGGTACCAAAAGTGATGACGAGGGTGGCAATAAGTAATAATGGCGTAAGCAGCCTGAAGAATAATAAGACTTGTTTCAGTAAGTCTAATTCTTGATTAGTTTCATTTTTTTCTAATTCATTTTGAGCCTGGTTGGTTATTGATTGTGTTAAGGGAGTAAATGATATTAAGATTGACATTGATGATACTGATGAGTTGATTGGAATGTTTCTGTACTTTGTTTGGTTAGTTTTTTTGTGAAACTGAATATAACGTGAATTAAATAAAGTCCATCATACTTAGTACACTGTACGCTCCTTAAGCAAGTGGAAATAGAAATACTTTACCTGAAGTGAGAATATGAGAGGAAATTAAGGATATTTTTTATGTTGAACTTCGAGGTGGATAACGCGTGTGGGAAATTTTTCTTCCGTATGGTATGAAAAAATAATATGAAATGACTTTGATGTATCCCTACTTGATCTATATTCTTGGACCCAGAACTTGCTGTTTGGATTGAACCTGAATTTAAGAAAGTTTATTAATTGTTTTGAGGTTTTTCTAATTGTTTTGAGGTTTTTCTTTCTTCAGAAAAGCGATTGCCGATTTAGTCTAGCTCATTGTTATGCATCGGAGTGTACCAGACATGGGAAGAACACCCGAAGATCGGGTGTACGGCTCCGCATCTTTGGAAAAGTCCATGGGTCAATTTAAGCAGGATGAGTTTTCATTGGGATTAAGATCAAAAGGACTTCTTATTCTGGTATTGCTGCCACTTATAAAATGCATTCATTTTTCTGGAATTTGAATTGAGAAAGGAATGATGATTCTGGTTAAAGAAAATGAGACAGGTTAGACGCTAAATTAAAATTGCACATTTTGAGCCAGTCAAAAAAGAACATCCCAGCTTCAACATCACAATGTAGGATTTGCTGCTCAACGCTAAAGGTTACATGGAAGTGACTAAAGGAAAAAATTGATGCCAGAAGGTTGAACTGAATTCCTAAATACCCAATAAAGATCCAATACCAGAATTAACTCCCGTTCCTAATAAACCACTTCCCCCCGCAACTACTGCACCACCGGCTCCGGCAGCAACCTTAGTGGAGGCACCCACTATTCCACTAGCGCCAGTAACTGCACCTCCTACTCCCACTGCTACTCCACCCATGATTGCGCCGAGACTACCATCAAAGCCAAGGTTAACCTGTTCAGCTGCTTCATCATCATCTGCTTTGGCATCAACTTGGTCAGCACTAGAGACCGCCCTAGGGCTTATACTACCTCCGACGGTAGATTCAGCCCCAGTAGAAGATTTGATACCGGTGATGCTTCTGACTCCCGCGCCACCTGCGATGCCAGCACTACTTGCGCTGTTAACAACACTGGTACTTCCAGTTTCAGCCCCAATAGCAGATTCGGCGCCACTTTGAGTCCCATATGCACTTTCCATTCCCAAGTTCCCAGTAGCATTGCCTTCGCCAACTTTAACGGGAACAGCGCCATCTAAACCAGTACCAGAAGCAGTATTGCCTAACTTGGCTACAATGCCGGCTCCGGTAGTTATTATTGTAGAAGGAGGAGTTGGAAGGGCAACAGAACCCGTTGCAAATAAACCCAAATTCGACGAATCGGAAAGATCATGGGCTTGGGTGTTATCTGGATAAAAACGTCCATGGTCTACTTGGTAAAGTGATTAATAAAAATGATTTCATAATTGCATGTATCAAAATCTTCACTTACCAACTGGAGTGTGTGAATCAACCTCACGTCGAAATCTGAGTCGGCCAACATAGACCGAATTGTCTGCTAATCAAAGAATGTTAGCCATAATTTTTCTTAGTAAATTTAAGTTCGTAAAGCTCTGAGGGGAGCTTATCTTACCCAAAGGAGAAGGTGAAGTAGAGGAGCGAGAGTTAGATGGTGATCTGGTCACAAGGTGTCCGGTTAGGCCAGAAATAGTTGCCAGAAGTTGGATAGCCGGCGGGGCCTGATCGCTCGAGAATGAGCTTGTCCTATCGAATTGATCATAGTCGGTATCCGGGCTGCGCCAACTGGGTGGGGAATCATGAGAAATGGAAGCTGGTTCATGCTGCCCATCCCGGGGCTTAATACTACTCAAGAAAATTCAGATTTAACTCTATCAGGGAAGCAGGATCACGCAGCGAATATCGAGGACTTACTGAAGAGTTTGGATTCGTGGTGAAGGGACCGAAGCTACACCTGAGGGTATACCGATTTCAGCTTTTTTTTGGATTAATTATAATCAAATGGTAATGGTAAAAATACTAACCAGTGCAGACTATTAGAAGAAATTGCAATAAACCTGATTGCATGATGAGTTATGAAAAAAGATTATATGTAATAATGAAAATTAAAAAATGAAAAAATGGAATAAAATTCAAGAATAAGAAAAGTCAAAATTGAAGGGTTGATTTGCAGCTGGGGTCTCCACTTGTGGCATTCAATTAGGTTCTTATACATACGAGTTAACTCGTAGATGCCAGAGTAAGGGAGGCTGAAAGATCACGGTTTCCCGAAGGTAATTAAACCCACGCAGACCATAAAGTTTTGGCTCACGCAAGGGGAGGCAAAGCCTAGGGTATTTGGATTGCTACAAAATGAATAGCCAAGGTAAATCCGAATAGATATGCTGAAACCCGAAAGATAGCGTTGCTCAACCTTCAGAAACGGAGAGGTCGGCTTTCATGCGGAGTGGCCCAAAGGGGCACAACTTGCAAGCTAGCAAGGCACAAAAATATAATTAATTCATGGTCTATCTTGATACGAGAAAAGCAAAATGAAATAGGGTGATGTTCAGCACAAAAATATAATTAATTCATGGTCTATCTTGATACGAGAAAAGCAAAATGAAATAGGGTGATGTTCAAGTCAAGCCTTAAGGAAGGAGATCGAAAATCAATCGACATCTCCCGGCCCAATAGTGAAGCCCATTAATACTTTTGTTGAAGCCTCTTGGTAATGCATCACTTTTGTCACTGACGATCAGATCTCCATGATAGAATGAACAAGTCACGGAGCTCCAAGGGTGTTTCAATGCGCTCGAACTGTGCTGGAGAAGGCTAGTGATTTTCTGCCTAGTTTCAAAAACCAGGTAGCATCGGAGAACTCACATTTGGTGCAAGGCATTGGGCATTGCTCTGTAATAGCTTATGGGGATGAACTACACCTTCTTTGATTTATGATCTGCGGATTGTGACTATATCTCACCTTGAGGACCACCAGCGCAATAAAACACAAACACTAGCTTATGCAAAGCAATCACCTTAGGAGTAAAAGCATTGCGAGTTATCAAGCCAAGTCGGGACCGGGCATCGGATAAGGTGCTCAAGTATATGTCATGTCAAAAAATTGGTTGGGACGGCAAGTATATTCAATGCTAAAATTAATATGTTGAATTTTTTTGAATAGAGTCCAGTGATGACTCACTAGATGGAATATTCCAGTCCAAAAAATTTATCACCACTAAGAATGCCCCACACTCCTGATATTATGGGAAATCCACTCATGATGAGGTATCATATACTAAATTTAAAAAAAAAATCTGGTTTTAGGCACCATAAATGAAGAAAACTAAACCAATTGACATAGAAGATTTAATTTTCACTTATTGGCTTGAATGAATTGTGTCGCACTTGATCGAAACCACAAAGCAATTTGCTGTTGTCGTCAAGTTCAACTGAGTCTCGCATCAGGAATAACCCAACGAATGTCGATATAAGTTTTTATGCATTTCTATTGATTTCAAAAGGAATCAAAATCATCAAAATAGTTTCTTAATAATGGCTGATGATGTGCGTTTGTTCTCCGCCAAGCATAGCTAGCATATCTTCTCGAGGATGTGAAATTTTATTGTACACCGGCAATTAAGCTGTCTGGTAATCGGGAAAAAAGTGATAGGAAAAAAGATTAAACAATCTAAGGGAGATATTAAGTATATGTTTAACCACGAGTGATTTTTTTTTTTTTTTCATGATCTATGATTCAAGGCACAATTTAATAAATGTATACAAAAAACATAATAAAATTGTAGTCGTCGATAAATCTCGATTTAATGAATTCAGCATTTGAAAATCAAATTGAGGGTTGCTATATGTGAAAGGACCGAAATCTCATATGTTCTGGGCTAGCAGTTGAGCTTCGAAATCTGAATTATCATCAAAGTAATCATCAGAGTCACTTAATTCAATCACTGCCGGTTGAGTAACTGAGGGTGGATCATGAGTATTGACAATGGAAGCTGTATTGGCCGAGGTTGTTGTTAAAGAATTAAAAGTACCAGTCTCATTCTGATTTACGGCTTGCGCGGTACCAACAGCTTCTTGAGCGACCGGTGGTCGACTGTACATGCAGATAAAAAAAAATACAAAAAGTTTAGTTGAACGCAGGAATTGAGATATTGATACTTTGATTTTTTAATTTACCCTAGACGAGCATTCAGATTGTCTTGAAAGATTCGATCACGATTCGACTCTAATTCATCAATTCGAAATCCTTTAATCTCGGTATTTTCTGGAGTCAGAAGTACAAGACCACGCCTGACTGTGGCGGCTTTAATAATGAGCTAATTGGTTTTATAATAACAATAGTTTAAATTAATCCAGGTTTTCAGAAAAGGGTAATAACAAGCTCGAGATCATTCAAAAAGTTCATTAACCTTACATCCCAACGCAGTTTCAGCCAAACTAAGACCATCAATTTTTTGATACTCGATCGCTGGAACCGTAATATGACCATCGCTCAATTCAAATTTTAACATGGCTCTTGGGTAAATGATTGGTCCTTGATGCTCTTGAGTTTCGAGGTCTTCTAGATCCAACACGCGGTCTCTTCCTTGTGCCTCATCTAGAATTTTTTGATGAATACTCTGCAATGATAAAGCAGGATGCCCTATCTCAGTAATCGATTGAATTTGCACTAGAATTCCCCGGTCTGGCAGTTTCGTCAGTTTCGGTTGGGTTTTGAAGTCTTGTTCTTCGGGTATCGCTAAGCTCCTCAGTGGTGAGGTAGAGGTAGAGAGTGACAAATCTGACAATAGAAGTTGATTCTCTATTTTCTTGATCAATTGTGGGGGAGTTAAATTAAAATGAGTCTACCCTTTTTTTTTTCGCCACGTATTCCGAAAATTATCAAAACACAACGATTCTAATCAGTAAAGTGACATCTTCTGAAGGAGAGAAAATAATAACTGATTAGAGAATATTTAAATGTACAAACCAACTTGAAGATATTCGTAACATTGCGTCAACCAGATCTGCTCAAATACCACGGTGGGATAAGTTGTCTTGAACCAATTCCTGACTGGTCTTGGGACAGTGTCAGCCTCTTCAGCCATGGTGAGATTCAGTTTCCCACTCCCGGCGACGCGAGCAGGCGATTTGGGCTGAGTCACGGGGTTTTCGGGATGACCTTTCAGCCACCGGGAACTCCGTATTTTTTAGTCTTTTTTTTAAAAAAAACTGAAAAAAAAAGAAAATAAGTTATTTTTAGAAACGAATGCTTTCTGAGTATTACATTTTTTGTATATTTTAGTTTCCATTTCAAACCTTTTGGAGTTTGGTATGTTACTTAAAAAAGGTACAAAAAACCCCTGATTGTTCTCAGCGTGTCTGGATAGCATACATAATGTAAATATTTTTGTATATATTCAAAATTGCCAATAATTATTTTTGATTGCAAAAAGCGAGCTTAACTAAGCCTTCCATTGGGGTGCTCCCGGGGGGCGTCTGAGGAGCATGTCCGAGGGAGAGGCTTACCACTGAAATTGCACTCGTGGCTTGAGAACATTCAGTTCTCACCCACAACTTCATGAATTTTTCTTTTTATCTTCAAATGTATTCCACACTTTCATTCTTGTAACAAATCTCACCAGGTATTGTTGTAAAATTCAGTCTTCCATTTCCTATGAAAAAAAAAAAATTAGCCACTAGTTGTCAATATTGCGCTCTGTACGTGAGATCTGTCTAGCCCTCTCAAAAAAAACTCATGACGGCAGAAACCTGGCAGAGGAGTTACTGCCCATGGTAGGCGGATCACCGGATTTGATCCGCGTCGGGACTCCACGCGTTCGACACTATGTATTTATGGCTTCCCCCCATAGCCACTCAAAAAATTCTAATCAAGGCCAGTGCACAAAATGTTCCCGACCATTTTGAGGCAAGCTGTTTACTCAAGGAAATCCAAGACTCAAGGCGCACACGATTTTTCAAATGGAGGAAGAACAGGAATTACAGTTACAAAGAAACTGCTCCAGAAGAACGATGATCAGTTAAAATTAGAAATTGCATCCCGCGCTCGGGATTTTTATAGTGGTGTTGAAGCAAAGGCGCTCCAAATTGCCACAGTTGCAAACCTTGCAAGAGGACGCGATAAATTTCTGCTGGCGGGAACCGGGTTTGGAAAGTCAAGGATCGCAGAAATGTATCACATGTTGCTACCCCGAAAATCGAAAGGGGTCGTATTGGTTCTGAACCCGTTCGATGCCCTGGGTGATAACGAAGCTGAAGAAAAACTGGGAAAGTTCTCCGAAATAAACCTCACAAAAATCAGTTTTAACCCTGATGTAGCGGAAAAAATCAAGCGCGGCAAGTACAACTTCGTGTACCTGAGTCCAGAGATCTTCATGAACAACAGGATGTGGGACTCTGTCTATTTCAGCTCAGAGTTCCAGGACCGCTTGGCTCTGGTTGTTGTGGACAAGGCCCACATGATCAACATTTGGGGCATGGTTGCAAGCAAACCCGGTAAATCAAGGTCGATTCAGTTTCTGGTTCAACACGAGGATGCAGGCATTTTCCGCCCATGTTACGGGAAAATTGGCCTTCAGTTACAATGCCGAAACAACTCGCCTCTGCTCCTCCTCTCTGCGACATGTTGCCCGGTGGCCATTGATGGAATACTGATGGCGTTGAAGCTTTCTGAGAAAACCATTGATTTTGTCAGCCCTGAGACTAAAATCATAGTCCAGAAGGCATGCATCATGTTTTATTCTAATTTTATTTTTTATGTTTATCTTAATTTTATATATTTTATTTTATTTATTTATCATATATATTTACTCATTGATGGGAGATACCAATAAGTGTTATAACTTAACACCGCATGCATTTTGGCGACGTGACAAATTTCTCGTCAAGCGGACGTGAGACCCGCGTCGAAGAAGATGCCATTACGTCAAGACCACCATCAAGGACTACCAATACTCACCCATCCTGAAAAAAAATATCAACTTGAGATATGTTCCTGTCCAGCCTGCCTCAAGAATACAGTTATTGATGAAGAAGGAAAAATCACTTCTGGGAACCTATGTTCATCCAAGTACTCGAAGAAATCATTTTTCAAAAATGCATGCCTTGATGGATTTCAATATTCTTTCTGATTCTTTGGAAAAAATTAACCTTCAAAACCCACCCAAGACCCCTTTGACTCCTGCAAGGAACAATCCCACAATGTTGGAACCACAAATTTTAATTCAATCATGTGAGTTTTAAAGAGCTATGCGAGGAGAAATAACTGATTAATTGCATAAGCATACTAAGAATGGTTTAAGTACATGCGTTTATATACATGCTGTGCGGAGTACATGAGAGAATAGAATGACAATGAGATGAAATAAAGAGAGACACGACGTCGAGATATGTCAATGTGTCATATGTCTAGAGGCCTGACGTCTGCTAGACATAACACCCCCCCACTCGACGGAGCGTCCCAAGATGTGATCCACCTGATAATCATGAACCGCCGGTGAGAG
>JNCO01003170.1:0-16883 GCA_000785685.1 Uromyces viciae-fabae
AAAAACAAAAACAAAAACAAAAACAAAAACAAAAAGAAAACACAAAAAAAAAACAAAAAGGAAAACAAAAAAAAAACAAAACCAAACAGAAAAAGAAAAAATCAAAAATAAAAACAAAAACAAAGACAAAATACAAAGACAAAGACAAAAACGAAAATGAAAATAAAAATAAAAATAAAAGGAAAAATAAAAATAAAAATGAAAATGAAAAGAAAAATACAAATAAAAACAAAAACAAAAAGAAGAAGAAAAAGAAAAAGAAAAAGAACAAGAAAAAGAACAAGAACAAAAAAAAAGAACAAGAAAAAGAAAAAAGAACAAAAAAAAGGAACAAGAAAAAGAAAAAAGAAAAAAGAAAAAGAAAAATTAGAGCAAAAATTAAAATTAAAATAAAAGAAAAGAAATATAAAACAAAAAAGAATAGGAATTTTGATTTGGATTTTGATTTTCATTTTCATTTTCATTTTTTTTTTGTTTTACTTTTTTTTTTTCAATTAGAGCATCTCCACCACGGGAGGTAGATTTTGGGTAGTAAATCTCGCGCATAGCAACCACTGCTGCACATCTTTACATGTTTGCCTCCTGACTTGGCTGCGGCAAACAGTCGAAGTTGTTAAATTGTGGAGGCAGGGCTGGTAACCTCTGTTCCCTGGTTCCCGTATTTTTTCCTTTTTTTTGAATTCCACTGTCCTTCCATCCAACATACCAGCATTTCATACTTTTTTTTTTTGTCTTCATTTTTTTTTGCATTCCACCTTCCTTCCATCCAGCATACCAACATTTTTATTTTTTTTATTTTTTTGGCATCCTTTTGAAGTTGTAGTTAGTTCACTTAAATGAATAGAGTGTAAATACTCTAAAAATCTTTCCTCAACTTTAAAATCTTTCTTCAGTCAACCAAAAATCTTTTTCATCTTCATGAACACTTGCTTCTCAAACACCGGACGATCTACTTCAAGTAATCAAGTTGACCAATTACTGTATCAAGTTCAACTCCTTGATCTGGGTATTGTGCTATCTGATTCAAATCAATCTAACCATTCAGATCGCTAATCTCAATATTTCTTTCTTTCTTTTTAATAATTCAATTTTACATTTTTATTTCTTTTATCTTTTCTCAGTTTTTCTTATAAGAACTGTTCAACTGTTCTCATTTGATATTGGAGAGAATTTCTCAGTCGTCATCATCATTCAATAAAACCCTAGTCTATTTCAAATGATCTATTAAATCCTCATTAGTTATCAATACTATCTATAACTGTTGGTTTGAATCTTCCTTATGTTTCTTTGATTATTTGTTTCCATTTATCTTTTCTAAACTAGCTTCTTATGCAATTTAAGTCTGGTCTTAGACTACCAATTCTAAAATTATCACGGTTAAAAGCCAGCAGGTCAATCGATTATGGAGCAAACTACTCTGGTACCAACTACTCTAGGACCAGAAGTTAGAAACACATTCAAAACAATAACACTAAAAGCTCTTGTTGAAGGAACACCGTTACTTAATGAGGATAATTACACGCTTTGGAGATCAAAGCTACAGGGTTTATTTAAGCTAAGAGGAATACTCAAAGCCTTTGAAAATGATGATATTCAACTCGATCCTGATATTGATGAAGAAATGTCAGTTTATCTAATCTCAAAAATGGATCATACGATGCACACAAACATAATCACCGAAGAAAATGAGAACAGTGCAAAGAAAATTTGGCAAGCAATAAAGAAGTATTTTGCTTCATCGCAATTGGCTAATAGGGCAAGATTTTTCTTCTATTTCCTATATATTAAATTCCAAGAAATGGATATCAACAAGATTATAACCTCAGTCAGATCACAACTTAAAAATCTAAATGAAGTCGGTATTACTCTTCCTACCAATATAATTGCTTATCTACTACTTTTCAAATTACCGGAAACGTTAAAATCAATGAGGTCGCAGATAATGCATAGTGATAAAGACATTACCGTAGATCTTGTGATTAATCATCACATTCAGTTCAAAAACGAACACAAAGCGAATCATAAAGATGAAGGGGAATCATCAATAATATATAAATCAGAATTCACTCTATATACGACTAAGATTTTCTGCTTCAATGGAAAGGATAATCCGGAGAATGATAAAAATCACCCACAATCAAAGTTTGGGGCTGCAAACCCTCACCTGATACCCAATAGATCTTCCAAGAACAAACAAGCCAAAAAAGAAGAAGTATCTCACCTTTTCCAATTCTTCTGCGGCGTAAACTTCACTCCGCAAATTGAAAAATTTATTCTTGAAAGTGGTTGCTCTGTCAACATGTTCAGAAATAAGGACCTGTTCTCTTCAATCAACTTAGGGACATCTAAAACAATAAATACAGGAAAATCGGGAGCGTCGCTGGAAATAAAAGGTCGAGGCAAAGCGATTGTTTCGACTCTTGACTCCTCAAATATTTCCTTTTCCGATTCCTGTTGGGTACCCGAAGCAACAGTTAACTTGATATCTTTTGGTAAGCTTCTAAAGAAAGGTGTAGTCTTAGAAGTCGAAGACTGTACAAAGGAAGAACCATTTTTTAAACTTTTAAAGGACAACTGCATTATTCTTCAAGGGCATATCATCAATGATCTCTTAGTTTTAGACAATCATCAAATTCCTACTTACCAAAGTTATAATGTTGTTCCTGAAACTGATAAAGCCCTAAACATTCATCTAAAGCTTGGTCACACAAATGTAGAAAGGATGAACAAATACATGAAGATTAATAATCTCCCTAGTGTTTATTTAAAGAACTTTCAGTGCAAAGAATGTAATCTCAGCAAAATTACTAGATCGTCTTTCACCCTTAAATTGTCAAAGGCCTCTAAACCCATGGAAATGATTCACCTAGACCTGATGGGTCCCTTTAAGCCTATAGGAATCGGAGGTGCTCGATTCTCTCTCACAATCATTGCCAACTTCTCAGGCTATTTGGCGGCATTTCCGCTTAAAACTAAAGATGAAACCATTCAAATCTTAATATTTTTAATTGAAAATGAATTTAATAGACGAGGCTATTATCCGGCAGAAATTCGTAGTGACAGCGGTGGAGAATTTGTAAATGAAAAACTCTCATCCTTCTATTTGTCTAAAGGTGTAAAACATCTCACCTCAGAACCTTACCACCCGCAGCATAACGGCAAAGCAGAATGTGTGAATCGTACTCTCTCCAAAGCCGCTAGATCTATTTTTAGCTCAACAAACCTACCGAAGAAATCTTGGCCTGAGATCCTCAGAAACTTTGCCTTTACTTACAACCAAATTCCTATAGGTGACTCCGACAAATCACCATATGAGCTCTGGCATTCAAAAATTTTACCTTCTGACTATGTTCAACCTCTGGGATCACGAGTAACTTACCTCAACCTCACTCCAAACACTAAGTCTAAATTTGATGAAAAGGGAGTTAATGGCATCTTAATTGGTCATCTTTCTGATCTCTTGTCATATCAAATTTTAACCAGTTCTGGTTCAATTATCTCAAGTAAGCATGTTTGTTTTGAAGACATGATCAAACCTTCAAAGATTCTAAATGACAAAGAAAATGATTCCTTTCCTACATTACAATCTCAAACAACAGAGAATCAAACTACCAGCTCTGACCGAGAAACTCAACTCATTGACATTCCAGATTCTCCAATGGTTATTAAAGAAGAATTGATCTTTGAGACTGAAGAATTGTCAGATGATGTTTTGACTGAATTGATCCCTGGGAATCTGAATACTCAACCTACTAGACCTCTTAGAGATTGTTCTTTTATTCAAAAACTGTCTAACCGAAACTTTTTTTCATACTACACTCCAAAGACATGTCATAGCGCTGTCAACTGAAAAGAAAACAAGAAATGGAAAGCGGCTATAGCAACTGAACTAGAAACTGTAGAGGCACTCAATGTCTGGGAAGACTGCATCAAAGACAACCCTATCAATGTACTAAACACCACCTGGGCCTTCCGCATTAAGGAGAACACCCATGGTGAGCCAATCAAAATGTGTCCAGGGCTTCAACCAACAATACGGTGTTGATTTCTTTGAAACATATTCTCTCACAGGAAAAATTGAATCACTCTGAACCCTTTTATTATATGCAGCAAACAAAAAGCTCAACATTTCTCAGTTCGATGTGAAAGGGGCTTTCTTACATTCCCCTCTAAAAGGATCAGTATACATTTGAACTCCTCTTGGATCAAACAGAACGGCACCTTTCTTGAAGTTAAACAAGTCCTTGTATGGTTTACGAAAAGCACCTTTAAATTGGTACTTAACTTTAATTGAATGGATAAAAGGCCAAGGCTTCAAAGAGTCAATCAGCAATCCTTGTCTATATCTATCAAATGATGGTGTTTCAGCGCTCTTTTTTCATGTTGATGACATTATTCTAGTAGGTCAAGTAGAAAGATTCAAGACTTCTCTTTGTGCGAAATTCAAAGACTCAACATGCCATGAGCCTAATACTATCTTAGGTATGAAGTTTGAACGACTTAACGACTCAATTTTTCTGTCGCTTCCAAATCACATCAACTCTGGGCTAGAAAATATCAATGTTACTAGAACACACCAATTCATACTTAAATCTTTAATCGTTCAACCATTCCATCATTTTCCTTTTTGTTTCTTCTCATTTCTTGCTCATCTTTATTGTAACTGCCTAGCCTCCCATAAATTATCATTAGCCAGAGTCTTAGGTACTTTTTCCATCTTTGTTCTTCTTTGCACTGTATGTTTATAACTCTTCTAATGCAATGAAATTATCTTAGTTTGATAATTTTAACAGATTTACAGTCTCGAGGATCTGCTCTTTCAAAAACCATCTTAACAAAAACTAACAACTCTGACTAGACAATGGGGGAAGACTCAAGTGATGGACTTAAAACAGTTCCATTGTTGGAAGAAGCAAATTTTGGCCAATGGCAAACCAAAATGCGGATGTTTCTACGACTTAAGAAACTTTTTCATTTCTGCGTTCCTGAAGAAATATCCATTTCAGATAATGAAGAAGAAGACAACATAACAGCAACTCTAATCCCTGGACCAGCCTCTACCACTGCTCCGCCTAGAAGATTAAAACCAAAAGAGAAACAACAAATGATTGAATGTTCGACTTACATTATTGCCAGACTTGGAAACCGAGTGTTCGCAGATATTGTTACTCCAGATAATGAAGACCAACCAAAAATTTTATGGGATAGAATCCAAACAAGATATGCTGCAGCAAGATCAAACAATCAAGCAAGAGTATTCATTAACTTCTCGAATTAAACCTGCAAAGGTGATTTAGTCACTTACATCTCAGACATCAGAGATATGCTCTCGGCCATAGCTCTGGTCAATCTTAAAGTACCCATTTGCCTTGTCTCTTACTGCATTCTTGGTAAAATCGGTCTTCACGACAATTATAAAGATTTATCGGATAAACTCATTCTTGATTCTACGATTTCAAATGATCCATTGCTAGTACTGGACAAACTTCAAGATTGGAGTAATCATGAAAAGCACAAGGACACATCCCAAAAACTATTTCCAGTCAACCAAGTGTTCTCGTCACTACCTCACAAACTTTTGGTCTTCATATGGGCCCGAATAACTTACCTCAAAGACTTATGCATGCATGTGGCTTCAACATTCATAACCCAAATGTATAGTCTCATAACACTGAACAGTGTTTCGCGCTCCATCCTCATTTGAAGCAGAAGAAACCGTTCAATGATTCCAAAAGTCTCAGCACATCTTACTCAAGCACATCTCCTTTTAAATAATTGTCCAACTTCAAAAATTAACAACATTGTCCTCGACACAGGTGCCTCGCACCATATGTTCAACGACTGAAAGTTTTTTTTAACATTAAAACCTATCTCGTATGAAATAGCTACCGGTGACTCTAACTCACACAACTTAATAGCCCTTGGTCAAGGGACAGTTTCCATAAACACTGAAAATGGAGTCCGGATTCTTGAACAAGCACTGTATGTTCTGAAACTAAATCGAAACATAATTTCACTCATTAGGCTACTTGAAAATAGGTTAACTATATAGAGAATCAATGATGAGACAGTAACGCTTCTTTCAAACGATCAAGCCATCTTTACAGAAAATTTGAAAAATAATTTACTCTCATTACATAATGAAATTCTCACTCCTCAAACTTTCATTACCTCAGCGTAGTCTACTGCACAAATGTGGCATAATAGATTAGGTCATCCTGACTTAACTCCATTAAAGAAAATGATGCCTGATTTGAAGATTACTCCGTTTACTGGAGAAGTTTGTCTAGCCGCGAAGATGACTGCATTTCCTTTCAAACATTCATTCGTCAAAGCTGATGAACTGCTATCTAACCTTCATCTTGATCTTGTGGGTCCAATACATCCATCTAAGAAATCTGGTTTTAAATTTTTCCTTACAATTGTGGATCAGTAATCGGGATATAAACATACTGCCCTGCTCAAATTGAAATTGGATGCAACCAATAAAATACGGGAATTCATTGTTAACTCCGAAAATCAGCTTCAGAAAACTGTCAAACGCGTACATTCAGACGGTGGGGGGGAATTCATCAACACTATTTTGTCCAATTTCCTACGGGATAAAGGAATTTTCCACTCATTTTCGGCTCCATACACTCCACAACACAATGTGCTCGCTGAGAGAGCAAATCAATCAATCATTGAAAAACTCTGATTGTTAATGAACCAGAGTAAGCTTCTGCCATCATTCTGCGGCGAAGCTCTTGTTTATTCTACATACATTTCAAATCTCACTCCTTCTACTTCTAACTCGTCCTTTATACCTCCCTTAGAGTTGTGGACTAATAAACCATGTTCTTATTCACACTTACGTCCATTTGGCTGCAAAGTGTTTTGCCTTATCCCTCCTCAGCTCCGTAAAAACAAGCTCGACAATGTTGCGTGGGAGGTAATTTTATTGGGATATGACGTCGGTGGGTGTTCCTATAAAAATCTTCAAACCTCGTCGCAAATACCTTTTTATAGTAGAAATGTGTTGTTCAATGAGAACACTTTTCATGGGTTATCATTTAAATCTTCACTGGTAACTGACCTGCTTATCTTTCCAATCAACTCTCTTAATCCCTCTACCCCTCTCGTTGAACATATATTGTCAGATGAACCAATACAATGCAATGAATTACCAATACAAGCTGATGAACCACCAGCGGATGTCTCTGATGTTGAAAGTACCAGCAATGAGTTGACTTCTTCATCCGATGCTGGATCTGACACTTCATCCATAATTACTCCGCCTCCGCGCAGGATCAAAGTCATTGGACCCCGCCATCCAACTCAAATTCGGGGTGTGATTGACACCCTGAACATCTTGCCATTTAGTCGCACGCGAGCGAAAACAAGCTGTGTTTCTCACTAATGCTGAGGAAGACCTGTACACACCAAAGAAATATAAAGATGCTGTCTCCTGCTCCAATAGACACAACTGGTTGCTAGCAATTGAAAAAGAACTCACTAACATGAAGGAACTGGATGTTTGGGAAGTTGTTCCGAAGCTTCTGTCTCACTTTTCGATACCATGCGTTTGGGTATTTCGCAACAAAATTGATTCTAGTGGAAAAATTGTCAAACAAAAGGAAAGATTGTGTGCTCAGGGGTTCCTACAAAAACAGGGTGTCGACTTCGAGCAAACCTTTGCTCCTACTGGCCGACTTAATTCTCTTCGACTATTGCTTTCAAAGGCTGCTACAAATGGGTGGAAATTCCATCAACTCGACGTTTGTAGCGCCTTCCTTAATGCCAAACTCGAAGAATCCATTCACTTAAAAATTCCTCCTGGTATCTTACATGATCAAAACGCAACAGTCCTAAAATTAAATAAAGCTATCTATGGACTCAGACAGGCACCCAGAGCCTGGTACAATACGATAGCTGAATTCATGAAAAATATCGGTTTTAAAGTGTCACTTGCAGACTCATGTGTATTTTTAAATCAAGATAAAATCAATCCAATTTATATATACTTACATGTAGACGACTTAGCCATTATTGTAAAAGATGTTACAGAATTCAAAAATAAAATTAAAAAGCAATTCAGCATGAAATATTCAGGACAAGCAAATTTTCTTCTAGGAATGAAGATCATTCAATCGTCAAATAAAATCAGTCTCTCACAAGAAACCTATATTGAATCTCTCATCAGTATGTACAATTTAGAAAATGTTAATTCAAGCAATACACCATTACAACCAGGTATTAAACTAGAGCAAGCAACTGAAATCGAACAAGCTGACTTTAGAAAACTTAATCAAAGCTACATAAAGTTTATTGGATCCCTCAACTATCTTAGTACTGCTACCAGACCCGATATCACGTATGCCGTCAGTAGTCTTTCCCAATTTCTTGAAAAACCCGGAATCAAACATTGGGAGGCAGGTATTCAAGTTATTAGATATCTTAAGAAAACAAAGACATACAGCATTAATTATGAAAAAGGAAATAACTCTGGTCTAGTAGCTTATTCCGATTCTGATTGGGCCGCCTGTGTTGAAACGAGACGATCAATCACCGGCTATGTGTGTCTATATGATAATAATTTGATCTGCTGGAAATCCAAGAAACAACCCTCTGTTTCTCTATCAACCACTGAAGCCGAGTACAAAGGAATCTCAGACACAACGAAAGAAATCCTTTGGCTTAAGCAACTCCTTCAAGAAGTTTTTAATGAAAATCATAGTCAGACACCAATTTTTAATGACAATCGTGGTGCTATTGATATTGCCAATTCGAAATTGAACACCAACCATTTCAGAGTACAACATATGGCAATGAAGTTACACTTCATCAAAGAAACGATTCAACAAAGACTTATTTCAGTGAGCTATGTATCAACAGCAAATATGATCGCTGATTTCTTCACCAAACCGGTTGGAAGAACGCTCTTACAATCCTCAGTTAAGCAAATTAATCTATCTCCTGCTAATGACGATGTCATTAGCAAGGAGGGGTGTTAGATTAAATAGTCTAAACACTGTCTGTGCAATTTATAAATGACATCATCATGTTATCTGACCACTACGGTCAGATAACACAAATTTGTTTATATAAACATGCCTTCTGCAATTATTTTCTCAATAGGAAACAATTACATTATCTTTTTTTCTCATCATCAATTTAATACAAGTTCATATTGATTCAAGATCAATCTCAATCCCCTTCCTTCCGACTCCGATACTCTTAAGTACAATCCCCTTCCTTCCGACTCCGGTACTCTTAAGTACAATCCCCTTCCTTCCGACTCCGGTACTCTTAAGTACAATCCCCTTCCATATCCGACAATTCGCCAATTCATACTTCAATCTTTAATTGTTCAACCATTCCATCATTTTCCTTTTTGTTTCTTCTCATTTCTTGCTTATCTTTATTGTAACTGCCTAGCCTCCCATAAATTATCATTAGCCATAGTCTTAGACACTTTTTCTATCTTTGTTCTTCTTTGCACTGTATGTTTATAACTCTTCTAATGCAATGACATTATCTTAGTTTGATAATTTGAACAATGCGTAAATCCATCTAGGTTCATGTTGTGATTCATTGAGTACTCAATAATTTCAGTATACTTTATCAGACAAAAACTGTCAAATAAATGATGATTTGAAAAGAATTAAAAGAACTAAAAACTTAAAAGCTACAATTAGTGAGTAAAAAGTTCATAAAATAAATAAAAATTAAAACAAAAAGTTAATATAAATAACTTATTAAAAACATTAAAAATAAAATTATCAAAAGCAGGAGAAAAAGTTTTCAAAAATTATAACAAACACTGTGGATAAAAGAATTATAAAATGTTTTTAAATAAATTAACAGTAAGTTAATTAATTCTAAAAATTACTTGAAAAATTAAAAGTAATAAAAAGAATAAAAATAAATGATAAAATCAACAAGAAATAAATAACGATAAAAGAAATAAAATTGAATTAAAAATATATATAATGAAATGTGAAATTAGATTACTGATTTCACATTTATTGATTTTGAAATTTTAATGCAGATCGAGTGAAGAATCAAAATCTGATTGACGTCAAATACAGTCATTGTGAAAAGAATGAAGAGTGAGAAACAAAAAAAAAAAAAAAAAATTTAATCTTTTTATTTTTCAATCAATTTTATCTTTTGATCTTTTATCATTAATCATTAACATCAATTATCAATAAAATATTGAAAGAAATATTATTAATATATTAAATATTAAATAATCTTCATAAACTTTAAATAAATCAATTAATCAAATATTAGTATTATATTAAAACATTTTCAATAATAATAATTATAGTCTTAGTAAAATTAATCGTAAATTCAAACAAAATAAAGAAGCAAGGCATTTATTGATTTTGCTTTTAGGTAAATTAAATGATTTCATATTTTTATGTTATTTTAAATAAAATATTAAAAATATTAAAAAGAATAAATAATTGTAAATAAGAATAAAATAAATATAAAAATAAATTGTTTTCTAATTAAGTAATAAATTTTGCTTTTAGTTGCCTAAATTTTGACAAAAACAAGAACAATTGATTCAAAAGATAAATATCCTTGATGATTTAAACTAAAATTTTCGTTGAGGAATAAATCACAAATTGGCATTCTTACTATGGACCTCATAGACATTTAATTGAATAGAATCCACTCCTAATCAAACCTATGGAAATCATTGACAAGAAAACATAAAGACTGGTTACATTATCATTCTTACTTTTGTCAGATGTGTTGTTGCCTAACCTGGCAAAATTGTTGGTTTGGAGAAAGTAGCAGCGTTTAAATTCAGTATGATCCGCTCAAATTTACCTTAGATTAAATCACCAAGATTTGGTTTGTTTGACAATGAGGTCATGATGAAATAATCATTTTGCATATTTATTTGTGTTATGAACTGACCATTCCATTGTTTGATTCTTTGGAAAAATCTATTTTCCTAACACGCTTGCAATTATACAGGATTTTGTGGGTTTACCTAGGGAATTAAAACATTGATTGATGAATACAGAAAAAATGGAAAATATTACAGTGTCAAATATCAAGAGACTGAGACCATATTAAAATGGTCTAGCGCTGAAGTTGTCAGGTACATACTCCTCAAGGCTCTTCTATGTTTCACACAACCAGATGATCAGGACTGCACTTTTTGGTCCAGGAATTAGCAGATGGATGAGTTGGGGCTTAAAATGCACACATTGAGAAAAATTGGGCTGTTTTCTGAACAATTGAGACATTCGGGCTGTTCAATTACCCTGTTGATGTGTGTTATGAACTACTCCATTGTTAGTGTTGTGAAACTTGTCTTCCCTTTCCAGATGAATAATTGAGTAAAATATCCTGTTAAGTCATTTGCAAGAAGAATGCCCCTAATTTGGAAAAAATGAAGATTTTTGTAACTCATTTAAGGTCTTCACGGTGTGGAATTTATATTTGTGTTAGATAGCGGTGGCGAAGGTGGAGAGGCATGCGGAGCAGGGAAAAGCATTGTGCGAGCTGATCAAAAGCTTTGGCGAAGGTTGAAAGTATCTGCAAAGTTAATCGCCTCAGGATATACCAAATGCGGAGAGAAAGTGGAATCTAAGGTTTACGGGGGCTGAGCGGTGATGCGGATTAGGCAATCAGACGTGGGTTACTCAGGAAGGTGCTGCGGGGTAGATCGGTGTTAAGGGCTGCGGATCAGCAGGGGAAGGAATGGATCTTTCAGCGGATAACGATCCGATCCGGTGGGCTGCGAGAAGTAGGGTGATGACGGTTGGCAGTAAGGGTTCGGGAAGTAAGGCGGATGCGGGATTGGTGATTGGGGCAAAAGCGCTGCGGAGACGGAAACTGGGGGTACAGGGGGAGGAAAGGGTGGAATCGGGGAAACCGGGTGCGGGATGGGAAGGGAGGGAAGGAAAGTTGTAAATAGATATCGAGAAAAAAACATATACAATTTTTAGATTAGAAGGAACCATATCATTACGAGACTTTTAATTTCAGATTCTTTGGCGGGAAAATCATTGACCAGGACTCTTAGGGAGAGAAACTGCGGAAGCGCGAGGGAATAAGAAAGGGCCAAATTGCTTGGGGTTCTTAGTCTAGAGCGTAAGTTTCTCTTAGATCTTGGTTCATCAGTCCATCAAAGCGGAATCATCGAGTTCTGGAACCTGCGGAGAGTCAAATTCGTGTGCGGACACAGTTTATCTTTCCACAACGGCAAATATATGGGAGATGAAAAGTCCAACCTTTATAAAGTTGGACTACTATATAAAAAACCATCTAAATCAGCCTGATGGCCATCAAAGCTAGCTTGTATTGTGGTAACTGACACCCTACCTTAATAGGGTGAGATGATCAGAGGAATGAACAACCAGCCCTTGGCTATTATATCTGAATGTAACTGAGAACCTTAGTGAATGAAAAATGGGAATTGCGGATGGCAACAGAGGCTGGTTGATTTGGGTGGTGCATGCGCCACTGGGATCCCTAGTTATTATAAAATTTGAAATAACTTGTTTATGCCAGTAAGGGGAGTTGGACCTAGGGTCTCTAGAATAGAAGTTGTTGTAAAGGCTTTTGCTTGACCTCTATTCTAGGGCTCAATACAATATCTCCTTTTCAATGTTTTTCTAAAGTAAATAAACATAAACATCAAAAATAAAAATAGAATATAAGAGTCAAGTATTTGTAGCTTCTCTGGACTATCTTAATAGTCTCAGATGCTGATAAATATTCAATGTGGCCCTAAACCTAGAATATGGGAAGTGGAAACTGTTAGTTTTATAGCTTTAGTACTGGGAGATTTTTAGAAAGAGAGATTTTTGGAAGAGGAGCTGGGGACTGGTTTTTTAGTAAGGAAAACTTTTAGGCTCAAAACTCAATGATTTTTTATTTCAAAAAGAATTGAGAAAAATATAAAGAAAGAATATGTCACAGATTGTGACATACCAGTAAAACTAAATAATCTAATCACAACTACACATGATTAGAAACTAATATTTTGTCACAACTACACATGACAAAACAATAAACAAACTAAGTAATTAATTCTACAACTACACATAGAATAACTACTTAGCTACCTGACTGATTCCACAACTACACATGGAATTAGACTAACTAAATAAATATACCACAACTACACATGGTATAAGTACTAAAAAAATAAAAGATATCATCACAACTACACATGATTACATTTAATAAAGAATTCTAGATTATAAGCAACTACACACTAGATAAACTATTTAAACCACACAGACTCACTAGATAACCTATTTAAACTACACAGACAACTAAACATCTATGAGGTTAGCAAACTTATAGGAAAATATAAAAAAAATTATTTATTTTGATTTTAAAATATAAAAGAGATAAGGTGTGAGGAGAAAAGGTGAGAGGAGATAAGGTGAGAGGATGTGAGTGGAAGACTAAAGCACTAGAAAACTGACAGAAACAATTAGACGGCCAGACCTTGTGTATCAGACCTAATTAGATTGTCAAGTAGAAAAGGTGCTCTCACCATTTGTATTTCCTTTTCTATATTCAATCTTCTTCAATTCAACTTACAAGATTTGTTTTGTCATTACCATTCTGTTGTCAAGCTCAGGTATTTCTTTCACTTCATTTTATTCATCTCAATTCTAGCATTGTTGCTCATTCACCCTATCTTCTTCTGTCTTTACATCACTTCAAGGTGTGTGGTATTTTTCCAGTCACGGTTATGCTTGTTCATTTAAACTCATAGCACAAGTCTCTCCAAAGGTTATTGTTGTTTGTTTGATCAGTTGTATTTCCTTTTCATTCTACATCCAATCTTCTTCAATTCAACTTAAATGATATTTTTTTTCATTACCATTGTGTTGTCAAGTTCAGGTGTGTGGTATTTGTTGTGTCACAGTTGTGCTCGTTCATTTAAACTCATAACACAAGCTGTGCCTCTCCAAAGGTGTGTGGTATTTGTTGAATGATGGTTTTGCTTGTTCCTTTAAACTCATAGCACAAGTTTTACCTCTCCAAAGCTGGTTGCTGCCTTGGAGTGAATTGCTTCTATTATATTATCATTCCTTTTATTATTCCCTTTATGCATTTTTACTTTCTCAGTCCTTTGACCAATCATCTACTCTAAAGGCAGCATACCACTTTGTCTTAGCCCTCTTAATTTTTTAAACATGCATCAAGAACTCATGTTGGGGTGTTACTACCCAGTCCACTCAATGGTGGACCTATGTTTAGCACACCCATGAGTTGAACGGGCTGGCCAAACAGCAAGCCATCTGGTTGATTTCCTATTCGGCTGGCAAATGGGTTTCAATGTAAAATTTATATGTTGCGCGGGCCAACAGAAGGCCCTCATCCAAAATGAAGCCGCTGTACGACAAGTTGTCGTACACAGCTGGTGCTTTCCCACCCAGTAGCAATGTAGTGTCCGACGTGGAAACTACTATGTTTCACGCGCGCCTTCACTGACGGTTGATCATTGGTTGGGAAGACAATTGTAGGACGGGTTGGCTCCCCAACCCTGCATACGACTGGATTTCATCCCGCGCGGCCATCCACACCGTTGATTTTGCTCAACATTCAGCCCGCGTGGTTTCACCACCACTTTGGCTTCCGGATTCTTGGAAATAAAAAAAAATAATAATAATTTCAAATAAAATAAAAAGTCATAGCAATAAAAATAAATAAGAATAAAAAAGTATAAAAAATCAAAAATCAAAAATAAAAAATAAACAAAGTAAGAAACAAAAAAAAAAACCAAGTAAGAAACAAAATAAGAGAAAAAATATAGCAAAAAAGAATAAGCAAAGTAAGAAACAAAATAAAAACAAGAAACAAATAAAAAATACAAAATAAAAAATAAAAAATCAGAAAAAAACAAAAAAATAAATAAAAATAAATAAAAATAAGAAACAAAGACAAAATAGAACCCCAAAATTTGAATTCAACAATTGATCTCCTCCCTACTTCAATAATATACATCAAGGGGATGAAATGTGCTCAATTTGTGTTCAATATCCATCTCAATAGCAGCTGTTACTAGATTGTTTTTTTCATTTCTGCCTGTGTGCTGCTAAGATATTTTCTTTTAATCCTCTTACAGGTAAAACTTGATCCTCTAAATTAATTTGCACAATCATAGCTTCATGAATCCATAATTTATGAAAAAGAGAAAAATAAATAAAATAAATAAAATAAAATAAAAACATCAGCTTCATGATGATCATCCTCAACACCATATAAATAAATGAAGGTATTTTAAGAAACACTAACCAAGATCAAAACCAATTCTAAAATGAGAAAAGAGAGATGAATAAGCGACCAGGATAGCAGTACCAGAAGAAGGGCCTTATTTACAAATAAAACCTTCAAGCATGTGTAAATTTAAAGATTTTTTATCTAGAATATCATGTTGAAATTCAGTAGTTAAACCTCAATTCATATCATTAGCCTTTAAAAAACTGAATCCAATTTGAGCTGATTCTCTAACAAGTTCTCCTAATTTTACTTTTAAAAGCTTAGATGCTCTTCACCCAGATGATCCTGTAGCTAATTTGAAAAAGTCCATGAAAAACTAGATGACCAATTTGTAGAATTACCTGAGAGATTAAGATTAGGCAAAGGAATTGAATGATTATTTGAAGATGAGGAATTTTTTGTTTTTTGTTTTTGTTGTAGAAGTAGAATTAAAAAAAAAGGATGAAAATCTTCTATTGAAGTAAAAGCATGTGAATCTATCGCTTTAGATTGACCTATTGAATCAATTTTAATTGAAAGTGGAATTGCTTTTGTTTATTTAATTTCTTTTTTTCCATGTAATTTGTCTACTGCTAAAAATGGATCTACTTCTGTATCTTTTAGTTTTGATGAATAATTGAATGTTTTGTTTGGTATTTTTTTTTTTTCAATTTGATCTTATCATTAATTTCTAATAAATCATCCTGGGATATTTCATGTGCTCCAGCCAATGATTTTCTTCCTCTTATTAAACAGTGGGTCCACACTGGTTTCCAAGTAAATTCACATGCCATTTGAGATTGAGCCAACAAGCTTGCTTTAGAAGCATATGAAAACGCCCTGAGTAGTTTTGATAGCACTTCCAATAACGGGAATCAACACAATTTTCCTCGCTTGAGTATCAAGCATGTGCAAATCCTTAGACCTTGCGAAATTGAGAAGATGGGCAGATTGGGTATCATCACAAGTGTTCAGCCAACTCATGGCAGGTCTACTTGGGATATCGTTTTTTACCGCAATGATTGTAAAAAAAAATGACATACTACTCAATTCCAGCCATTGCCAACATGGATTATGCTGAGACTTGACTTGGGGTTGATAGAATGTGTGGTGCTTAAGTTTGGAATATTCTATTAAATTAGGTTCTTATGGATGATGTTAGCTTAATATCCTTGATTGTGTTTCTTTATTCATTTGTTTCTTCTAAATTAAGATGTTTCAATCTATAATTTGAAGGTTAAGCAGAGATTTGAACCGCTGCACCTTCCCAGTGATTATGTTTCAATTTTGAATTGTTTTTTTCCAGTTTCAATAGTGTGAGGCTTGAGTTGATTTAGTTTAGAATTCCTAAAGACTTGCTTCAGATGACGATTGGGTGGTGAGGTATCAGCTTTGCAAGATTGATTAATTTATATTACTTCATGAGTATGCCCCAAGTTCTAAAACTATTTTAAAGCTAATTTTTGATAAACTTTTTTGATTTTCTGTTTAAGTTTACAAAATTCAGATTCCCAGTACACCACGGTAATAAATTGGAAACTTAAGGAATATATTTCAGTCAGATAAATAAGAACAAAAAGATACAAGAAACAAGAAAATAAAAAATAAGAAATGAGAATAAAAATGCTACCTTAAGGACAGATTCTAATATA
>JNCO01003171.1:0-17248 GCA_000785685.1 Uromyces viciae-fabae
AATACTTTTCCATTCCAATCCGGTTGAATGTCAAGTGGTGGTTCTACATAAATTTCTTCTTCTATTGGACTATGTAAACAGGCAGCAGAAATATCAAATGAGTTGATCCTCCAGCGTCGAGATGTTTCCACCGCTAAAAGTAATCGTCATGCCGAGAGTGACGCAGTTGGGGCATAAGTATTGAAACAGTTCTCACCAATTCTTTGATGAAATCCGCGAACAACATAGCGTGCCTTCAATTTGTCGATAGAGTTGTCAGCTTTTCTCTTAACTGAAAAAACCCACTTTGCTGAAATTAATAGTGCATTAGGTCGAGATACTACGTCCCATACATTCATTTCGTCCATTTGATTCAGTTCAGAAACACATGCAGCACGCCATTCATTCTTTAGGTATCCAGATAGAGCAAATTTAATGTTTATTGGTGTTTCAATGTCGGTGCAAACTAATTCGGAGGTATTCTTATCTTGTTCGGTGCATATTTCATCCGTAGGTACATGACCAAGACAAAGTTCAACTTGGTTTAGCGTTTTGTTTTGTTTATCAGATTCGATTTCAATTGCAATATTAGGATTGGGTTGAGAGTTGGGGAATTCAGCAGCATCAGAATAAATGAGACTCTCAGCTGAGGTGTCCCAAAGGATCCAACCACGTCCGTCATCTTGGATTCCAACAAGTATGGATTTCTTTGCATGTAAATTGAGTTTTTTTCGGCGTTCTTTTGGTGTATGTACAATAGCTTGAGTACCAAAAGGATGTAACGGGGTATCTGCAGGTTTCTTTTGGAATTGAATTTCAGTAGGAGAAGATTCGAAGTTTCTTGTATTAGGGATTTGGTTGTGAATATAGCACGCGCGTCGGTATGCCAAGGTCCAATATTTGTCAGAAAGTTGTGCGGAAGTGATCATGATCCGGGCCATGTCACCTAGAGTACGGTTTACATGTTCTGATTCATCGTTCTGTTTGGGGGTATAGGGAGATGTGAAAATGATTTTAGTACCTAATTCAGCCATTGCATCTTGTAATACTTTGGAATGATATTCCTGTGCATTATCACAACGAAAAAAATTTGGGGTTTTAGTCAAACGTGTTTGCAACATCTTAAGTGTTTTAATAATGTGTTGTGGAACTTCAGATCTGTTTTTCATTGCAAATACAAAGATAAATGTGGAAGCATGATCACGTAGAGTTAAAAGGAAACGATTGCCAAAAAAATCTGGGGCTCCAGGTCTAAGCACATCCCTGACTACCAAATCCAACGTTTCATTCTTCAGTATTTCTTCAGGAAGGTGTTCACGGCGTCGTTCACTTTTTGCCAATTTGCAGATTTCACAGAAGAAAGGTTCCCACAATTTTATGTCAAAATCCGGTACGTATAATTTCAGATATTGTTTAACTACTTTATCAGAGACATGGCCCATGAGTTTTTCGTGCCAATAGAAAGATGGTGAAATAAAACAGGAAGGGGTTATTTTGATGGTATTGACAGTCACCACAAGAAAAAATGTAGCAACCAAGGCTAGTTGCTTTGGCAAGAACAAAGGGACCCCTTTGTTCCTGTGAAAGCAACTCACCTTGGTTTCTCCATTTTTTCTGGTGGTGAGTTGCATTGACGGGTTCAACTCGTTCTAAATACCATGTACGACGTCGGCAAACAGCAGTGAGGCGAAATTCAGGAGAGGTTAGCACAATATTGTTGCCGTCGAATGAAGGTCGAAAACCACTGTCGATCATGTGGCCTAGTGAGATGAGATCATGTTGCAGCGTCGGACAAAACAGTACGTCGTTAAGATTAGGGCCCCCATGGCTCCCAGAGATTAGTTGGAGAGTCCCCCTACCAGTCAATTCCATACACACATTGGAAGAAGCAAGGTTGAGCTTCATTGGACGAACAAATGATTGAAAGGGGGAAAATTTGGAGAGAAAACGGCTCACACTAACGGTCGCCCCAGAGTCAATGACAGGTGTCGCCTGTTGGTCCCCGACATTGGAAGAAGCAAGGTTGAGCTTCATTGGACGAACAAATGATTGAAAGGAGGAAAATTTGGAGAGAAAACGGCTCACACTAACGGTCGCCCCAGAGTCAATGACAGGTGTCGCCTGTTGGTCCCCGGAGACCACAGATTGGACTAAAGGCGTCTCGGGGCGACCTACGTCTTCAGGGCAAGCCGTAGTGGCCCCAGGCATTGGTTCATTTGTAGGTTGAGCCGCTTGTACGGTATTTCTGCCTGGGGCCTCGTGGCGGCTCGGCCCTGGGGGAGGAAGTCGGGCATCCCGACGGAGGCTCACACAGCTGGCTCGCCAGTGGTCCGAAACCCCGCAGTAGCCACAATTCCCGCCCCGCCTTGGAACAAGTTCAGGTGGGGCAGCTCAGTTTTGCTGATTGTCGATGTTGTATTGAGCAACACGGATGTCGTCATTGGTAGGTGCGTGGCAAGACACACGGGATTGTTATTTTTGGTGTGGTATGTTGTTCATGCCAATATTATTATTTGGTTGAAACAAGGGTGCATTGACATTTGATTGTATAAATCAATGAGAGAGGGCATTGATGTTGATTGGATTATCGGTGATAGATCCCTGAGAGACTTTGGTATGAAAAGAAGTAATGATCGATTGTATGTCGGCTAGTGTGGGACTATTGATTCGATCAATTTGCGGCCCAATGGTTTGAAGCATTTGAACCCGTGAGGAACCTTGAGGAGCAGGCGTGAGGACTTGCATGACCAGCCCGACTGCTTCATGTGGAAATTTGCAGCCCATTCGGTCCAGTTCTAGGAATATATTATTGATGTGAGTCAAGAAAGATGAAATCGGTGTATTGGTATCCGGCGTAGTGATGCGGAAGAAAAGTTCATCAAGCAATTTGATCTTGCAAACTCAATTGGAGAGTTGGAAATTCTTACATAGCGTTTCAAACGCATCCGCGGCCGTCGGCTTCAAAGCAATCAGGGATTTTAATTCGTGGTCGATTGTTAAGGAGAAGAAAACCTTGAGAGGCATACTCTCATCAGGAGGGAGTTGGCCGAGGTTTTCTATATTAGAGGTGAATTGCAAGATCCCGAAAACTAGCTCGCCAATCGTGTCAATGCCGTCGATCCAGTCGTTTATATTGGATCCATCTTTTTGCAATTTATCGACGGTCTTTACATATTCGACAGGATTTAATAAAAATTTTGTTTGTGCCGTCTTCTTTTTGGCAATGACAGGTTTTGTTTCCATGACGATGAAAGGTGATGGTAAGTTATCGGCAAAGTAGTTAGGTTGGGCTGTTGGATTGTTGGTTCAATACAAGAGATTAGATAGATCAAGAGAAAGAGATTGAGTTATAGGAGAATCAGGTAAAGGGATGAGGGTAGGGTGCAACGGCGGTAAGCCATCAATTGGTGAAGTCGGATGAGAGGGGTATTGTTCAGCAGAAATGCGAATAGGACTGAGGGTTCTTGAATCACCCAAATCAGAAGATTGGGCCTTGCAATATGGTTGATTCAATCGGTAAGGATGAGGTAAAGTCGTATTGTTATCCTTTTGTTTTTTCTTTAAGAGGTATTTTTTTCGTCATTCTTCTTTTTTCTTTTTTATTTCTTCTTTCAATTGATTTTCTTTGTCGATTTGTTCTTGGTAAGTTTTGGGATTATCTTCTCGTCGCTTGCCTTCACGTGTTTGCATGAAATGTAATCGGTTAGCTTCGTCGGTAGAGGCAGGCTTTTAACCTGTGAGAACTAATGAGAAAATAGATAAAATTTTGAAGTCTTCAGCAAGTGCGCTTCCAAGGACCCTGGAATCGTGAGCTGATCCCTCCCATCCAACCATCATGTACGTAAATTTCATGTTAAAATCATTCACCCCGAGCACGTTTTGAGATAAGATTCCTTTTTGATTACGATAGGGGCCCGCTTCGGCTTCTGGAACACAAGCAGGTACATGGCACCCATCCATGGCACCCAGGCAAGACTTGAAATGTGGATAAAATTTCGGATTATTTTTGATGTATTCATGAGTGATTGTTGTTGGAGGGCGGATGTATTTTTCTTGAAGATTAAGGAACAGCTTGATGATGTGATGAAATATCCTTGAGATTGTTTCGCCGCTGTGCTGGAAGCGGTCCTGAGTTTGTCTATTGGTTGCATTTTGACCCACTATATATAAAAATATTGCCAGTTGCTCGTCCATGCTTATCATCTTGGTAACTGGCTGGAAATCAATTGAAAAGAGCTCTTCAGTGCATCTATGGAACATGTGTATGGGTAATCACAGCATTGATTGGGCACGTAGTCGGTTTCCGTTAAGAATATGTTGGATGTACTGGTCTCCTGTGAAGGGGGCATCATTGTAAGGTTCTTTCATTATCTTCGACCATTTGCGGAGGCCCGTGAGTATGGCCAGGAAAAATATCAATTTTTTTTTTTGAGCCATTCGTAAATTTCTTTCTTTTGCTTGTTGAGAGAGAGTTGTTGAAGGTGGCATGGTGATGGGAAGTAAAGAAGAAATTGTTGAAGGTCGCATGGTGATGGGAAGTAAAGAAATTTGATGGCCGAAAGATGGATAAGAAGAGTTGATGGCCGAAAGATGGATAAGAAGAAAGATAGTGACATGCCAAACAAGGCGGTCATATGAATTCATATCCTTGCACATCACGGTGCTGCCAAACACCAAGTGATACAGAAAAGCTCATGTCACATGACTTGTCATCACGACCAACTTTCAAAAGTTGTGTCATGTAAAATTATGTGACACTCATCACCTCACACTGGGCGGCCAAACGGGGCCTTAGTCTTAACTTCATATCTGTGCGCGCAAGATAACTAAAACATTTGTGACATGTTAGTGAAACTAATGTACCAGACTAAGACCCCTGGCAGGCCAAGTTTGCCCTACATTTCTACAAGCCGGATGCTCTCGCCTCGAAGCGCCCGAAGGGCCGCCCTTGCGACAACTGCGCGCAGTAAAACTTATTTTTGAGTCTTGTGACGCCATAATCGATTCCACAAACTGTACAAAGTGCCTGAGTCAAAAAGAAGCAATATTCGATTTTATTGACTCGTGATCAATGATAGAATGAGCTCTATGACATCGTAAAAAATGTATATGATCATGTATGCGAGCTCATGTTCCTCGCTGACCATTTCATTTCACGTCTCATCCAGCTCGACACACAAGTGTCATCTTGCGACAGCACGTTGCTCAGGATGTTTTTTTTTTTTTTTTTATGGATACAACCTATGAAACTTGATTCACCTCCTTCATCCTAACGCGAAAGATCAACGACCTGAAAGGGGTTTTTATGGGGGGTATGATGGTGTGAAAGAATAGGTTATGTTAGGATCATCGATCAGAGCTGGATGACCTACATCAACCCATCAAGAAAATAACTCATTAAAGAAGTTGAGCCACTCCATGACCTGGTGTCCATTCTTTCCTCTCTCGTCTCTTTATGTTTTCTATTTGCTCATGAGTCATAGTTTTCAAGCTGAGCTTGTGTACAGCAAATTAAGCTTGGAGCCTTAGCTGCTTCTATCTCAATTTACCCAACTCTATTACCTCAGTGCAAGATTCTTTTTATCCTCCGTATAGTTGAATTGCATTTTTGGTCTTCCTCAGTACTCAGCTTGACTGTGTCACACCATTGATCCCTTCGCCAATTACCATCCCGAAGCAGGGCTCTTCATCCCTTACTCTCCACACAGCCTTATAACGCTTTCAGTTTATCTGCAATTTGTTATCTACACTTTTGATTCAGATAAAAAAAAAAAATAGACTTAATTGGAAATCATCTAGTTTCGTTTACTCCTAGTTAGTTAATCAGAGAAGAAAAGATAAATCACACATAATTATCTTTGACCATACCTTCTAAATTTTCATACCTTTTACTTCTTCTTGATACGAAAAGAACTGTTCAAGTATCTCGTTGCAAACATCAAAAATGGCGGATGCCTATCGAGTTTTGAATGTTTCACCTACGGCTTCCAGCCAAGACATCAGGAGAGCCTACGTAGAACTTGTTAAGTACCAAACTATATCTAAACATGCGAATTTAGCTATCTTTCTCCCTTCAAAAAGTATTTCAAAGGGCGAGCTGTTAACCATCTTTCTTGGTTGATTGTTCATTTCTTTTCCATTCAATTACATCAAACTTCAAACCGAAATAAAAAATTTATACATCACGGTCTTTGCCCACACCAATTGGGGAACACAAAATGACCTTACCTTTGACTTTTGATTTGATTCCTGTAAAAAAATACTCTCCTTCTATTAAAATGGTATGAATATGACATTCCAAAAAAAACTAACAGGCATGTCAGCATCACCCCAGTAACTCCGAACGCAAAGGTATCAGTCCGAGTGCCAGTCACACTCAATTTAAACTGGTTGCAGAAGCATTTTTCCTTCTTGGAGATGGTACAAGCAATATTTGACTTGGATTTAACAAGAGAAATATATGATTACTGACTTTTCCTCCTAATTGCTCACTCTTCGATTCAGACTTGCGTCGGGAGTTGTATGATCTAATCAAATTATCGTCCTTGAAAAAGTCAACTCATTATTATCCACAAACCCTTGATGGTTTGGACTCTCAGCCACGGTTAGGTCAACCCACTCGTCGCTCACGAGCCTTTTCAGAACTCACCATCGATCTTAGAGCTGGTTTACCTTCAGAATTGAGAACTTACTTAGCTGAGCTCGACCCAATCAAGTTCTTCAATCGAGTAGTAAACGAAATCGATCAAGAAAGAAAACTTCAACAACGTACACATTCAGCAGAAAGATCTAGTCACTCTGTGCGACTTTCACCCAGTTTACCTAGTGTTAACCCATCAAATAACATCAATATTTCAAAGTCTAAATATTTATCTCCTTTTCATTCATTTCTTAATGAATCCAAATTTAAAACTTCGCATTCTCTATCAAAATCTAGTGTAAATCGTGAAGAGGAATTGGGTAGACATCAACAATTATTAAATCTCTATTCGAAACATGGAATATTACGAGATGAGAGTACAAGTAAACTCAGACAACCACCAAGCAGTCTGAAGGAATTATTACAACAAGATCAGAGCGATTCGTATCGAAGAATGAACACAGAATATCATAGTGACCCCATTGTTAGTAGAGGGCATTCCAGAAACTCGTCGTACCTATCCAATGGGGCCACTAGCGGTAGTGCAGTCAGCTCACAGAGAAATAACAGAAGTAGAAGGGTCTCATTTTCTAATGATGTAATCGCATCAGATGAGCTCAAACAAGCTCGGGAAGTTGTTCAATCATTTAAATCCGAACTTGCTCGAAAGTCACTCAAACCGATTCCAATTAGTTCGAGTCAAGCTGAATTGAACAAAACCATCAGAGGGGGATTGGTCAAAAAGCGAAGTTTTTCAGCTATCCCTAACAAGATCAGTCCACCATCATCTAATTTAAAAAGCAACGAGCTCTTTTCAGATGTCTACATTTGTCGTGATTCGGATATACGTTTGGCTGGACCAAGAGATATTTCGGTCAAACCGATCGCTATGGAAATGGGAGGCTCAAATTTATACAGGTTCAATTCGGGTGACAAGGATCATGATTACTATGGCTCGATTGCTGCTTCAGCACCAACCGGATATCTTTCTGCATACAGAGATGAATATACGGAAAGAAGAAATGGAACTAACTTGAAGAAGGATCTACTTGAACCCCACTCAAATTACTCTTACTCTATCTCTGATCGTAAATCCGATCCATCGCGACCAACTTCCAGGAGTCCTAGACGAGATGGGAATTGAAAACTTAAACATATTTTCAAGTACTTGATTGAAGAAAAAAAAAATAATTGAATCTTCAACCTTGCTTTCTTCATTTGAATGGATTGACTATTTTTTGCCAGTGTGAAATTCACTTTTTTATTTTGTGTTGATTTGATTTTAATTTAGCTTGTAAACGGAGTATTTTTGTAATTTTGATGCCGTTTTAGCTCTATGGCTCTTTCTTTTTAAGATGAGATAGAAACTCTCAAGTGAGGTTTTCGATGCAGAAATGTCTTGAGTCTCTTCAACAAGCGAACCAGTTGAATTTTATTAGATCCTCATTAAAGGTTTCGAACTCTCAATGAGCTCTTTGGCTCACTCTCCCTAACATTGCTACCCACTTGTCAACATATGAATATCAAAAAGACAACTCTCAAGTCGAATCCCTACTTCATGATAGATTGTAAGGAAATTTATCTTGATTATCTCGATAATGAAAATCCAAACCGGTGCAAAGAAGAAAAATCTACCAGACAAGACTTGTTTTTGAAATTATTAATAAGCCGTTCAATATTCTTCAATATTGAAGTTTCTTTGAAGGAACTCAGAAGTAGTGCCTGAGAAATTCTGAATGCACATGGATACATCCAATGAATTCAGATTTCAGTCAAAATATTCAGAGAGCTCGTATCGGCTATTCCAGATACGCACTGAAAAGAAAGAAACATTCCATTTATCGTTTCCGGTCAGCCAAAGAAAAAGAAAAAGAAAATCAAATAAAGAAAAAGCACTAACGAGTACAACGTCACAACCTTTTCCTAATTCTTTAGCCACAGCAATGCTTTTGCTGATTGCATGGGAAGTTTCCAAATCGGGCAGAATTCCTTCAAATTTTACACATAATTTGAAACCTTCTATGACTTCAGAAGTAGTAACGTGACATGATTCAACGCGCCCTGAGTCCTTAAGAAATGAAATCTCAGGTCCCACACCAGGATATTCCAGTCCAGCTGATATCCAAGAAGAATCAGAAAAGGTAAGACTATTTCTCTGTGGAAGATACGTTAAAGAACCATGCACAATTCTTTTCCCCTCTTGGTGTGCAGGAGATTTTGCATCTTGATGTTCATCCCCTGTACCCTGAGGGAATGTCCCCACACCTATCAGTCGTACATTTTTTTCTTCAATGAAAGGATAAAAGGCACTACGTCGGCGGAATCAACTCATGGTCTATTCGGTATTCTTCTTGATGTTTTTTTTTTTTTTTTTTTTTTTAAACTTATCTTATCTTTTGTAGTTTTGGTGACATGCTTACCCAATCGCATTGCTTCCATCTCCCAAGCAGGCTATCACTGCATCCGGTAATTTATTTAACCTTCCTTGAAATTGATCTTTAATTTCATGTCCAACAATCCTTTGAAAGTCCCTAACAATGTTGGGATAGGGGTGTGGTCCAGTAGCGGAACCAATCAGATAATGTGACGATGGGAGACTCGAGGCCCAATCGGACATGGCACTCTCTGAATATCAAATCAAAGCTAATAAACATCAGTAGATTTACATCATTGATGTTCAAGTATAGGAAGGCCCAACTCATTGCATCTTTTAATCTTTTGCTTCCACTGCTCACAATCGTAATTTTTGCACCTAGTATTTTCATCTTCTGCAAATTTTCTGTATGCAGTCGCGCATCCTCTTCTCCAAAATGAATCACACATTCCATACCAAATTTAGCACAAGCGCTCGCAGTTGCAATACCATGCCTTCCAGACCTTGTTTCAGTGATTATCCGAGTTTTATTCAAACGAAGGGCTAAGAGAATTTGCCCTATCACGTTATTGATTTTATGTGAGCCGGTGTAATTCTGGTCCTCACGCTTGAACCAAATTCTGGCACCACCCACATGAGCCGAAAGACGTTGAGCTAGATATAAATCAGACGGACGATTCATATATCCATGATGACTTTTAAGCTCAGCTTGGAACTTAGGATCCACCATTGCTTGAAAATGGCATGTTTCTAGATCTTGTAAGCTCCCTACGAGAACTTCAGTAACATATTGCCCCCCATATTCACCGAATCGTGATGGTAGCCCCTTGCTAATTGAATTCAAAAATGGTGGGGCGGAAGTTTCTAGAGAACCATTTTCACCAACCCTCGCTTGTTTTCCACAAATTTCTTCGCAAAACTGAGTGACGGCGTGAGGAATTTCTTGTACCTCTTTAGAATTGATAGTCTCGATCAATTTGGAACCAATTACCACTCCATTGGCTAGTTTTGCGACATGGTTAAAGTGCGAAGCAGTTGAAATGCCGAAACCGACTACGATGGGGATAGGATTCCCGCTCTTGTTAAAAGCAAACTTCCTGACTCGATGCACTAGATCAGGCAATGAATCCAGAACTGGTTCTTTGGATCCAGTAGGGCCAAGCTGGCGTTTGTGTTTTGTTTTCGTTTTTATGTCAATGCAAATCATTACGACATGAGCCCTTCATAAAACATTTAAGAAAGAAACTTAAAATAGAGAATGATTAGAACTTACTCTAGATACGACGTATATAAATGCGTCTGCGCTAGAACTCAAGAACTTCATTCTCGAATCACTGGTGTTCGGTGCTATCAACGGCACGTAGCTTAATCTAAAAAAAAATCGGAATCAGAGCATAGTTTCCGAAACCTGATACCCTCTTCTGGTGGCAGATCCGTGAGAAGAAATCCATTAGCTCCTGATCTCTTGGCTTCCATGACTGACGCTTGTTCGCCATGCGAAAAAATTGAGTCATAATATCCTATTGAAAAAAACCAGATTAGAGGAAAATGCACTGATAAAGAGACATAAAATTGAGAGAAAAATGAAATTAATGGATAATTTACCCATCAAAATTACTGGTACTCTTAAGCCTATTGACCTAGCTTCCGCTATAAATTTGAGGCACATTTTAAAATCAACATTATGGCCCAAAGCCACCTAGCTCAAGTGATAAACAAAGGAAGAAAAAGTTGAGTTTTTTTTTTTTTTTTCAAAAACAATAAAAATTGACTCAAGACAAATAGAAGACTAACTTTATGAGCTTCCTGTATAGTAGGTCCATCAGCAGAAGGATCACTAGCTGGAATACCTAATTCTATGATATCGGCGCCCCCTGATTCCATTGCCATCAGGATTGGAACGGTTAGATGTGGGTCTGGATAACCTGTAATAGATCAAGTCAAATATTAAAAAACACTTAAATTTCAAGATGAATCAATTCATATATTGAATTTATTGTATAACAAACCTGCGATGACAAAAGTCATGAAGACTGGTAGATTATGGGCAGCCTTATCGCTGAAAACCTTTCTAAGATGATGAGTCATGACAATCACCAGCGTTCTAAAAGTCAAAATCGTGCGATAGGGTTGCGTAGCTTGCGCGGTGGCGAGTGGGGATGTATGATCCGCTTTCCTTTCACCTGAGGCCTATCTCTAATAGTCCATAAAATTGTAATCTGGACCTGGCAACAGTTAGATGCCTATTGCGGATAGGTGGAAACGATATCGCGACATGAAAAAATCTACTACATTCGGATACGTTTGTTAACATTCAGGAATGGAAAAGTAGCGCAACCTTTACTTATTAAAGTCAACAAGATATTTAAATCAAGAAAATGTTAACCCTATTGCTGTCGCGTTGGAGTGTAACAGCATCACCATCTGAGCAGATTCACTCGAAATGGTTAACGATGCAATCAAAAAAAATCAAAGCTGCAATCGCGAAAAAAACATTGTTTAATTTACGCAAAGGAGAAGTTTATTTATTTACAAAAAATTGCCAAATTTGGTTTAAAATTTGAGTAAAAGAAAAAAAAAAGGTATAACCAAAGAAAGGAAATTGTCATGGAATTTAGTGTGTAGGGGGAGTTAACAGGGATGAGCGTTAATTGCAAGGTAGACGTGGCTATCTGTGACCTCTCACGCAGTTTAACCATCAATAATTGTGAAGAGGGGAATTCGACCGCGTTGTGTATCAACCTCAGAGTCAGGATGAATGTGAAAGATCTAAAAACTCAAGTTTGCTATTAGATTCAGCGCGCCGCGTTATTGCAGGGGTTTGCAAAGTTATTGTTGTCAGCCCTTGTAGCGGAGCTACATCTGTCAACACCACATGCAAACCGCATCATTGACGAGCGGGGTAGCCGCACACCAGTATGGGACCAGCTTAGGAGTGATCTGACTGCACGCGCTAGTCTCGATGAAGATAAGTCCCAGCATCAGTTATCAATCACACATACGTGGCAATCTGACTGCAAGCGCTGATATTTGTTCAGTTTGCACGTTCAATAGTTCTCATTTCAAATTGATCCAGTTGTTTTCTTGCTTGAGTTATTTTTACGGATTCACGGATTAATCCAAAATGCTACACCAAATTGTTTCTGGTCGGTTTTACAACTATTTAAATATGATAAGAGCAAAAAAAAAAATGCCATTGCACTTCTGTCTAAGCCTTCCAAATAGAGTATACATCCATCTGAGCAAACAGATCGTATCAAAAGCAGAACAAAAGAAACGAGAATGTGAATCAATCAATCCTCTTTTATCTTTATTTTTACAAAAACCCCTTATTGAAAAGCTCATTTTTTTATTCTATCGCCCCTCATAAATTTCAAGTTGGTATTTTAGTACAGAAGGAAGAAATCCAAGTTTTGAGAGGTTCGAAAGACACGGACAATATTGAATAATTTTTCGATTGCCGGGTGTTTTCGAAGCAATCAAAAAAAAGACCGATTGAAATTTTGAAGCATTGCAAGAGTTACCATTCTTGTTTCCATGTACTTTGGGCCGTCGGAACATTGCTGATGGAATTGTTTCCAGACAACGAAGTGTTAGCACCAGACCCCATCCATTCAACCATTAGTCCTTCGTAGCCAACTCCACCTCCTAGGTGAGAATATAGTTGTTCCATTTGATTGGTAGTGGGAGCGTATTGAGGTGATACCGCGAGTTGCCCGAAGTCACTATTAGTCGCAGTTGTGGGACTGATCGAGACAGCTCGAGTATGGAATTGTAATTCTCCTGGAGACATGAGATGCTTGCTTATGTAGACATTATTTACATGTTGAGTTTCATTGGAGTAGCCATCTAAAGATGTTCTTAAAGGAGGTGACATTGCATGTTCATCTCGAGGGATTACGATAGGCGAAGGGCGATAAAGGTTGTGATTATCCTGCGATTGGGGTGCGGGTAGTAACACGGGTCGTGAGTGAGGCTTATTGCTATAGTTCTCGTGATAGTCAGTCGTGGCAGCCGCGATAGGCGTGTAATAAGGCGTAGATATTTCCAAACATTTCTCGTTTTGTGCGTGAATGTTGGTGGAATCGTCAACGACTGGTCCGAGGTTTCTTATCCGCAGTATAACATCTTTATTAACCTGTGAGAGCTCAAATACTGATGCTCTAAGACTTTGCTCCGCTATCGCACCGCGTCTCACTTCAGCAACAGCAGTCTCAATTGCAAGGATCCCTAAATTTGTAACTTGAGACAATGTCCCATAGCTACGAATTACCGCTGTAAAGCGTGACAGCTCTTCGAAAAGCATTTGCCGTTCCGATGGATCCGAGCTCTCTACAAAGGAAGCTTAAGTTAGATATCTGAGAAAAAAATCGCGTCAGAGTTTCAATTTCCGGTCAACTGACTTGCCATCAGAGCTGAAAGTGTCAATCCGCCGACGATGGGGTGAAAACGAGGGTAGCCGCTAATGAGGATCAGTAAGCGAAGAAATTGATTAGCAGAAGGCTGAGAAATGAAAAGAGGCTATAAAAGAACCACACTTGCCTGTGGCCCAAGATGCGGGTTGAATACTTCAAATGGAGCTGCTCGAGTCTCAATAGTCGAACTGCTCTTGAGATACATATAGCCCGGTGGTGACTGGCGCTATTGAAAATGTAGGGAGGGGCCTCGGGACCGGGTGAAGCGAATTTGGTGTGGAATCTAACTCGAACTGCACATAGCTGGACATTGGTTATAATCTGTTGACTAAATTCCGCTTGCTGTTGCGCGTCATCAAGGGATCGACCGGCTAAGTAGGGCCATTTGGAAGTGTCAGTCTATATGTCTCAGCAACACTTGGCACTAAAGACACCCTCACATGGGAAGTTATCGACATCAATTTCACACCAATTAGGCAGGCGCTGATCAAGTCGATCCAATTCCATCTCGAACTTCGCAGCATCAGCCTGTGAGATCGCTCCGGGTCTCAGAGCAAGTGTGGCCAACTTTCGGAGCTGCCGCATCAATAAAGAGCGAAAAGCAAGTCCAGATATGGCTAAGGGGATAGGGTCGCGATCGTCTATTGAACGCGGCGGCCGAACATCATGGCCATCCACCCCGACTGGGGAGTAAGTTTTCCCAGAAATAGCACTAAAGAGCCAGTCAGTGTTGATGAGATTATCTACGCAAAAAAAGCATCCATGTCAATAAACGGCACGCTGGGGTAGTGGACATCGTAAGGACACTTACAAAATACACGTCTTGTGTCCTCGGCTTCACGATGAGAGAGTGAAGGATTCAGGCGACTTGGATCTCGGTGCTGAGTAGAGTCCGTAACGATGAGATTTCGATTAACCAAGTTACTCTGAGGATTAGAAGAGCTCACCAATTGTAGCTTATCGCAAGCCCGATATAAAACCCTTGAATTCAAATTTACAGCCGGTAAAACTTCGTCATCTTGACCATATAGCACATATCTGATTTTATTCAAAGGAAACAGTTAGCTTGGTTGAAGAAGGTCGGGATAGACATTTATTTCTTGAATCAAGGTAGCTCACACCCATACCACCAAGCATACGCTTCTGAGTGCAGTGAGATCGAGCGCTGCATCACCATTTAATCTCATTCTCAAGCCTTGAAGTGAACCTTCCAGCCACATTTTACATTTGCTATCAGCGCGTTGGGATTCCGAGGGTGTTTGGGTGGTGCGAGATCTGAGTAAGCCGCCACGATCGCTCTTATCAGCTAATGTGAATATGGCTAGCATACCACTGAGCCAGCCAGGCTCCAAGAGGGGCGGAACTGGCATTGGGGATGGCTCGACCGGTAAATGGGGCCGGAATAGAAGCAAGTCATAGAAAAGTTCAAGTTCAAAACGAGTTTGAGGACCATCAACAACATGGTGTACTAGATTCACAAAACCAAGATAATTTTCAAGGAGGGCGAGAGCTTCAGCTTTAGTGGGTGGAAATAGAGACACGAGACCATGAATAGTTGATATTGTTTCTTTTTCGGGTAAAATTGTACTGGAAACTAATGGATAAGGGGGTGAATTTGTTGCGTGTGATGGATTGAGACCAATACCTCGGGCGAATTCGGCCCAACCGTTGTTACTGTGAGATGCTAGAAGTGCTAGGACATTGAATTTAAGTTGCTGAGCCTCCTCGTGTGGTCCTCTCTCTTGGGGAATGCCTCGAAAGTCGGGCAGCTCGGGAACTTCAGATTGTGGTGATGTGATAGCATTCGGGGCAATAGCACTTCCAATCACTAGCCTAGTCATTTTGTCTGCTAAACCTTCAGAATGTGATTTTCCATCTTCTTCGGCTCGGCCGGTATCATCGTCGCGCTGAACTTCTTTGGAGCCTTCCTGTCCAGCTTCTTTGGAACCTTCCTGAACTGAGCAGAGATTATCTGATTCGGGAAAAGCAACTGAAGAATTTTGAGCCATTATAGCAGCTCGCAAGGACTCGATCGTCTTCTGCTGGGCGATGACCAGCTTTTCGGCCTCATTCAATCTAGATTTGAGGGTTTTCGTCTCACTGGCTCGAGTTGATGGGCCAGTTAGAGCTCTGAACACGGCACGTATGAGCGTTTTTTACCATGGAATTATGGCGAGAGAACAATGGATTATAATATTTCGGAACGGTCGAGGCAAAAAAAAAGGTCAGCACGTACGGTCGAGTCCTAGATCGACGTTCCCGAGGAACTGCCAAGGTGTCGTAGTGGCAACTATCCACTGTATTATGAAGCAAGCACGTTGAACAGGGCTGCTCGAAATCACACTTCAAGGGCACCATTCGAAGCAATAATTAGCATTTTACAAAAGAGAAAAAAACTTTAATCATTTTCATATTTTTTGGGATTCCCAATGTTGAATTCAGAAATGGAAATGTTGACTATGTACCTTGGATTTTCGGCGTTTGCAAGCTCGACAAGCTGGAGGCCTCTGTGGTGGCCTTGGTAGCTTTAGCAAACCATTGACTTGGGGGGTCGACATTTTCAGAGTTTGTCTAGTGCAGTGCGATCAAAAAGAAGTAGGTTAGATGTGGGAAATACAAGAGCAACTGATGGTACAAGGTAGATAACTCGAGAGCGAATTCCCGGTGGCAATCAGGCTGGGACTGGGTAAAGAAGATTGGACAAAGGCAAACCAGCTGCATCCCAATTTTCAATTCAGTTGATCAGAAGAAAAGGCAAGGTGACTTGAATTAGATGCAAACAAATGATCTTGACAGGGGAGTTAGAACATTCAGGATTACATGACAACTTGGTAACAGCAGAATCGGCGTTGAGGAGGAATTGAAGCAGTTAATCTGAAGGAATTTGGATCTCCCAACCTATTATTTGTGCAGGCTTGTGCAGCCCATTGATTGATAAACGATCGGAGCTCTGTGCGTTTTATTTTATTTTTCAATCGCCACACATGACTTACTACCTACTGTACGTTTAGGGAGGATTCTGATGTGTTATTGAGATAAACATGTGTATTCTCAATCACCAAAGGTCTAATAAAAGTCAAAATCGTGCGATAGGGGTACGTGGCTGGCGCGGGGGCGAGTGGGGTCGAATGATCCGTTTGCCTGTCACCTATCAAGGCCCCCTGTAACAGTTCCTGGATGGATTGAGGTTCAACAGTTCGATTAAGAACTTGGAAGACCAGGTGCATGGCGCAGCGGAGGAGAGAGAAGGCTATTCCGCTCCCCCGCGCTCAAGAGCCTATCGAGCATAAATGGGTCCTAGCGTTGAGATCGAGTTGATCTAACAGCTCAATGCTGAGTTAGAACGCAGGGCACGAGCGTTGGGGAAGGAGCCGGTGAAAGAAGATAGGGTTAAAATGGAGGAGCAGATTATGGCCCCAGCTATAAACTGGCTTTGGTTTGCCCGCAATTCTCAAAACTCGTTTTGAGGCCCAATCCCACCTTGATAAGCATTGAGTTCAAAACAGCTCACTGCCAGCAGAATTGGCATATTTGACTGGGGAAACTGTGTTCTAGGTAATCTAGGATTCAGTCAACCAATTTAATGGCTTCAAACGACTTGGTGCAACACCAAAGGGGTTGAAGCTTATGTGAAGGAGAAGATCTTAATTTTTAAACGCACACTTCAGTTTCTCGATACTAAATGATGATAATGGAAAACAAAAAAAAACCACATCCCCAATGCAGAAGATAAGATCATAAAAATAAAGAATCTTCTTTTGCCGCAAGTTGGCTGCTTATATAGACTATGATTATGTAATCAGATTAACGAAAAATAAAAAATTGAAAATGGATTTTTAG
>JNCO01003172.1:0-17244 GCA_000785685.1 Uromyces viciae-fabae
TTCACCAGTTTATCTTGTCAACATTAGTGACAAAAGAAGTTAATATAAATTTACTCAATTTACATTATCTTAACATTATGGACCTGCCCACCAATGTGGGGTGGTCTAGCTCACCGCTTAACAAGCTTTAAATGTAGATCTGGTTTCTTCAATTGACCTTAGGGGGATTATTGAATTTTTTTTTTAATAAAACCAGATTTATAGATTGTTAAGATGTTAAGATGTTAAGATGTTAAGATTATTTAGCACACATGTGTGTAGATAGATATCCCCTTGTCTTTAGTTAAAAGAATTAAATATTAGTTCACATTAAAGCAATCAGAAAATTCCTCCACCATAGGTGTTGTTGCAGATAAATTAGATTAATCAGAGTACTTACATTTTTTGTGCAGTATCCAGTCTGTAGAGCATCCATGTTAAAATTTTGAACACAAAATTAATAAATATATTTTTTTAAGTTTTTATATTTTTATATATTTGAGCAAGATAATAATAGGAAGGATGATTTAAGATAAGTGAAAAGTGTAGCTCACTTGGAATGACTCAGTGATGTGCACAGAAAAAGAAGGAGAAGAGCCAATGGTTTTTATTTCTTTCAAGCAAGAGTTTAAATAGAGAGGAAAACAGAGATAGACCCCCAATAGTTGTTCAAGGGGCCTAATGTGGTTCCAACACTATGATAAAAAATAAAAATAAAGAGAATCAAAAAGAGAAGAAAATAAAAAAGATAATCAAGAATAATTATTTTCAAAATGATTAAACATCTTTAATTCTAACAGCATAGACTGAAGAGTTGTCAATTCTGTAGATGAGATTCTAATTATTTTTAAGTAAATGAGAAGTAAGATTTGAACAAAAGAGATGGAATAAAGAAGAACTAGGAGATTGAAAAATTAAACATATTTTTAGACTGGCTTGTTGGCTACTGCTATGATTTTTTAAAGGAAAAACAAATTAGACTATTTATACTAAACTAATTTAGACTACCTATTGATTTTTTTTTTAAAGAAAATTTAATGTATAAAAAGATTTGAATAATTTATTTTTCAAGAGATGAATTTGATTTGAGAGGCAAAAGAGCTCAAATTCCAACAATCCACAATTGAAAACAGAACAACTTCATTAGCTGCAAAATTCATATATAGTCTTATACTCTTTTCTTTTCATCTTAATCTCCCAGAAAATCTAGAGACGCAGCCCTTCAAGCACTCATTCCTATCAAGCTCTATTCCATAAAAATATCAGTTCCACACCACTCAAAAAATCTTCATCCTTCAGAAGAAAATGTAAGAAGAGATTTCAACATATGGAGTTTGAGAGATTGATCTGGAATTTTCAACAGGAGATTTTGGTGGCAGAGCTGACTTGGGATACTATTCAACTTCTGAGGTGTCAGATACTGCTATTGATTCCTGGTTTTGGGTTTCTCTACCTTATTGCCAATCTTTCAGGGCAGTTCTGGGCTCATGAACTGTGTGCCACCAGAGAGGCTTGTGAGAAACACAAGATGAGTATGATGGAGAAGCTCACCAGTAAGAAATGAAATTAGCACCTAATAAGCCAAGATGAAATGAACAGGAAGAAAACAGATGGGTGAAGAAAAGAATTAGGTACAAATGGAGCTAGGTGTAAGTAGAGAAAAATGAAGTCTAACCCTTCATTGTCTAAATATTTCTAACTAGCTCTTCTATCATTGCCCAGTGTCCAATTTTCTTAACAAATTATAAAAATTTGATCACATCTTCCTGTGACCCCAAATCCTTTCTAAGTTAGAATTGAATCATTTTTTTGGTAAGAAATCAAGTCTGAAAATAGTGACCCCAGATCCTTTCTAAGTTAGAATTGAATCATTTTTTCGGTAAGAAATCAAGTCTGAAAATATGAAGACACTATTGGTTGGTCAATATTGAGCTAGAGACTTCATCAAGGTATTGAGAGGCCTGCAAAAAAAAAAGCCGCAGTGGCAGATATAAAGTGTTTCTCTCAATCCTTGGGACTTGAAATATTGTTAACAACAATTTATAGCCTAACAGACCAAAAGAGTAGGGATTCTTCTGCTTTCTTTTGACCGGTCAGATTGCCGGTTTCTGGCTCTGAAAATAGAAATCTGTTGGCGGGTGAATTTTCTAGCCTTGCAGCTGCAGTGGAATTGAGACGCGGGAGAAGTTTTGTTTTCTAATTTTCAGTTTTAGTTTTCTTTTTTATTTTTGTTTTCTGTTTCCTTCATTCAAAATCAATCCCTTCTCATTTGGTTCAACATCTCACACTCGACTCATTTTGTTCAAATTCTTCAACAAGAAAAAATTTATTGGTGTACTCACTCAGGAGGAGCTAGAAGAAGTGTCTGGGCAGGTAATGCCATATTTTCAGTTAAAAATAAAAAATAAATCTTGTTCAATTTCTTTGTTATCCATTTCATTAAAAATCATATATCTAAATAAAGAATATAAAAAAGAATAAAACTAATAAAAAATCTTAAGATCACCACTCAAAAATTTAGACTATCTTCGCTGTGATATTCCTGCTTTAGTTTCATTAAAAATTTTCCTTGTTATCAAGATCTAAAAGATATTCTCAGGTAAACATTGTTTTATCACACTAAAAAAGTTATCAAGTTTTCTTACCTTTATTGTTTCTCAGTTGATTACTTCTATTAAATGGTGTATCTATTTCTGCTTACAAAATCTGAAACTTCTCGCTATATTGTCAAGTTGAGTGAATGTTCTGCATTGGAATCTTCATAAGAATGACTCTCACTTTGAGTGAAGATTACCGATGGAACCTTTCCAAACACTCTTGGGGGAGGGGAGCATCGAGTAAGTGTGCAAAGTTCTATTTATTAGCTTACAAAACTACTACATATTGATGTGCCTGACAAAAATATGAAATCAAGACCAGCTTAGAGTGATTCAAAAGTATACATCACAATTCGAAACAACGAAGATAAAAGTGAAAATACCATGAGTAAGGAACCGGCATAGATGATCATGTAGATTGTAGTTTGAACGTAAGTGTAATTTTATGATTATTTTATAACTGGATTCTCGATTTGCTTAAGGGAAAGGTTGTTTATTGCTCGAGGAAACTTTTAAAAGCAGCCGTCACGGAGGGAGTTGCAAAAGAAACGAGTTCAAAATCATATCCTTTTTGGTAATTGAACCAGGATGCAGCGATGTAATTGCTGAGTTGTGCACCCGATGTGACCTGAGAGAACCAGGAAACGCGGTCGGCTTCCGATCCTCCATAGCCAAGACTGTTTCCAAGAATTGAGCAAAACGAAGAAAAAATAGGTCAGTTGACAAAAGAATGTTATTCTGAACGACTTTCATAATCAGATTACTCACCCAGTTTCGCCGATCGCAAACATACGGCCATCTACGGCGTATTTATCATGGAAGGCTTTCATAGTATCGATAAATTCTGTGCCAGTTGAAAGTGATTTGGGATAGAAGTCTATTCCTACCAAATCGACCGTGGACATGTCATCGGGAGCATATTCATCATAACTCGACGCCGAGGCAACGTTGGGTGTCCACCACATCTTCACGTCAGGTGCGATACTTTTGCAAGCTGCAGCAACAGCAGCCCATCCAGCTTTGAAATCGGAAGCAGTGCCATTGTAAGTTCCATCCTCTTGATAGCTATGACCCAAGAATTTTTAGAAAATCAGTTTAACGTTCGCGAAGAAAATACATAACTAAATGTTCGCTCACTAATTCATTTCATGAGCGAATCGCAGCCACACCGGGATTCCCTGGTCAGTGAACTGCTTCATCACGTTAGCTCTGCAAGAATGCGTTGGCATTGGTAAAAGTTCATATCAGGCGGGATATACTATGAATGATTGGACTGTTATAGACAATACTGACATGGCCACAGCTTGACTATTATCAGAACTAGTCAAACCTTGCCAACCTTTCACAGGCATCACGGCAGGTTGGAAGACACAGTTGCAAGCTTTCACATCAGACATGACCGCAAGGAGTTGAGATCCATCAAACGGTGTACCGCTCGTGGCTTGCGCATACCAGCCATAGGCAGCCGAATTTTGACCAATGGCTGAGTTGATAGAAGCCATGGTCTGCCTTTTACCGCCGGCATCACCACCATCAGGAAGAAATCCAAAGCTACCACCAAAAAATTAAAGGAACAATTAATTTCTTTTCTATTACGTGTGTTTACAAGATAGACGGATCAAAATTACTAGACGTTGTTACGCCTCATATTGCCCTCCACGAGTCCAAAGTCTGAGGAAGTAGATCTTATATCCAAGCCTCCAGTAGAGGTTGAACCATCCGATGTTGCATTGAGGGTCACATCAGATGTCACATTGAGGGACACATCGAAAGTTGAATTGCCAACGGTCGAGGTATCATTGCCGATCTCTGCTGGGGAAGCAGCCGCGGTGTTGTTTGAATCCACCAAATTAGTAGAGTTCGCAGCCTCCAGCGTTGTTGCATTGATGCTTGCTTGGGTAGAGTTGTCACTCGGTGCAGATTTAACTTTTTTAGGCTGATGTCTACTTCCTGAAGACCTAGGACGGTCTCGCGTGGAGTGTTGAGTGGCTGGAGGAGGAAGCCAAAATGAAGCAAGGTTTAGGCCAAGTTCCAAAAACGCGATGACTGCGTCTCGCCGACAGATCGTGGGGTAAAAGAGTTAATACTAGAGGATCAAAAGCGCGCAACTCACGCTTATTGTGGCGAGGCCTAGAATGGCTCGAAGAATAATGTGATGGAGCTCCTGATAACGCATCGCCCAAGCTGGGGGATGCTTCACAAAAAGTGCCCTGCACTGATAGAAAAGTAACGAAGAGTGCAGAGAAGATCATGTTGATTAATTCCAATTCCAAGTCTATGATTGAGATGGAGGTGGAGAGCTTCCAATAGCAAAGAAGATGGCTTTTATAGCAGAAAGACCTCCAAGTTGAAGCAAATGCGCATTTGAGTAGCATGTAGAGGAGCTATACGAAGAGAAGATAGCTTTGCTTGTGATGAGGTTTTTTAATTGTAGCCCGTCCGAGCACAACGTCTCTTGAAGAGCTCAATAGGGCCGCACAGGTTCTAACACCCTTCAAAGTGGCAATGTTCGCGATCCAGGATTCGAAGAGTCTTGGAAGGGCAGAGTGTAATTTAGACGCGCTTAAGGTATGCCAGTTTTTCTTAGAGGCTTCTGTAACTTGAAGTCAACCGGAATGGTGATTCTAGGGCCGTGGCAAAATATTTCTTGTTAGATGTCGGGGCGGCTTCCTATGCCCATTTCTATAGTGAGATCTTGGGTCGATTAACGCAAGTATTGGACCGGCCGTTTCCTCACTTTGCCGGGTCTGTGTTCGGAACATAACTCATTCTTGCGAAAAGATTTTGATATCGCAAGGTGTGTTTAGACCCAGTGGCCCATGCCTTGAATCCACTAACAGCGCGATGAAATCATCAGCCTCAGGTCTACCGGTGGTACATCGTGAAGAGGGATATCATCCAAGGCAAGTATGAACTGGTCCGATCAGATGCCGGTAATGCTCGTCCGAGCAGTTGATCGTCAATACTTGCCGAGCAGCTTGTAATGAATCATGCACTAGTGAGTTTGAATAGTCCGTAATGTGTAGAACAATATTCGTCGTGCCATTATGATGCGATTGATGCTGGTAGTGAGCGATCTCAGCACTCTTTCCCCAGGTTTTTTCTTTTTCTTTTTTAGTGCTAAATGTTTTAACATTGCGCACTTTAGTGAATACAAGATTCAACCTAAAAGAATACGTAGAGGTAAACGTAACCAACTTCTCCTTGGGTTCAGGTAATGGAAATTTTGCATGAAAAAACAGCTTTTTTTTTAGTGCAAATTGATTAATATGTTTTTTGTATCTATCTAAAAGAACTATTAAACATTTTAAAATAAGAGACATTCATGAAAAGGATATTAAGAAAAATAAAAATTAAAAGAAACTGAGAAAAAAGGATAAGAAAGAAGAAAAAATGGCTTTTATGTTTACTTTTGCAAAAACTGGTGCATGTACCAAAATTTTGCAAAAGAAAATGTAAAAGTAACTTTTTCTGCTTCCCCGTGGATAAAAGTTTTAACCCACGTTCCAATAGGGTGGAAATACATATGATAAAACTTTTGGCCTATATTCCCCGGGGATTGCTTTTTGCACCACCCAAAACCTGTTGCGCACCACCTTTTGACGTCGGGAGGCCATCAACCCTTTTATTTCTTTCTAAATATTTTTAAAACTACTTCTAGGTGTCCCAAAGTTACCAAACTTTTTTGCCAGCATCCCAAACCCCCCTCCTTCATATTCTGAGTTTTTTAACTCCAAAAACAAATTCATAGTACTCCATGTTTAGGGAGTACACAAAATCAAATAAAAGATAAAACAAAATGGTTAATTTGGGAAATATGGCCTAAAAATATTATCACATGCACTCCAACCTGATTGGAACATGGGATAAAAATAATTTCCACAGGGAAGCAAAAAAAGTAGGTTTTATGTTTACTTTTGCAAAATTTGGGTACATGCACCAGTTTTTGCAAAAGTAAACATAAAACCTACTTTTTTTGCTTCCCCATGGAAAATTATTCTATGCCGTATTCCAATAAGGTTGAAATACATGTGTTGAGATTTTTAGGCCATATTTCCCGCATTAACCATTTTTCTTATTTTTTATTTGATTTTGTGTACTCCCTAAATATGGAGCACTTCAAATATTTTTTTGGAGCTAAAGCTCTCAGAATATGAAGCAGGGTGGCTCAGGATGCTGGCAAAAAAGTTTGGTAGGTCTAGGACACTTAGAAGTATTTTTAGAAAATCTAAAAAAAGCTTGACGGCCTCCTGATGTCAACAGGGGGTGCACAACAGGTTTTGGGCAGTGCAAGAAATGATCCCCTAAATATTATTATATGTTATCTATTTGATTTAGTGTACTCACTGCATCAGGAGTACTTGAATGATTTTCTTTCTGAGCTAAAAAGCTCAGAATATGAAGCAGAGAGGCTCAGAAGGACACCAAAAGTTTGGTAATTTTAGCACCTTTAGAAGTACTAGGGATTCAGGCAGTGAAAGCACGGCCTGTCCATCAACTGACTAAATTCTACAGTAAGGCAAGAATCAACATTGATATGAAAACTCACAGCACAAAAGGAAAGGTCTTGGTTCTGGCAAACAATTGCCAACAATGATTAGGGCCGTTAAGTTTTATTTCTGAGGAATCCAATTGTCATTTGAAGACTTTTTTATTTATCAATAATATTGTCTAATCATCCACTACCTCTTTCTTCTAAAAAATTTCTCATAACTTTGATAATTAAATAAAACTTTAGTGGAAAAATTTTATTGGACCATTCACTGCAAAAAAATCTCCTGGAACTGCCAGCAGTTGGCATGCAGCATACTGTGGTTTTATTCAGTTTTTGCTTCAACTTAATCCAAGATTCAATTTTTTGCACAGTGACTGTGCATCCTTCACTGTCACTTTGCATTAGAGTATGGTTCAATTAAAGTTTGAGTAAGGTCAGAGTAAAATTAAAGTTAAACCAAAGCTACTGCATGTCAACTGCTGGCAGTTGCAGGAGATTTTTTTGCAGTGATTATATATGAATGAATAAAATCACAGTTACACCTCCATCTTTATCAGATATTGAAATCAGGAATTAAGGGGCAGTCTAAATGCACACCCTTTTTTTACTACATGCACACCAATTTTTTGTTGTGAGGGGCTCGTCACACCAATTTTTTTGGCATACAGACACCCACACTCCAATTTGGGTGGTGTGCAGTGGTTTGTACGCCAATTTTGTAATGAATTTGGTGTGACAAGGCTAGCACACCATCATGATCGGTGTGCTCAATGGTTTCAGGCCATAAAAAATGGTATGCAGCCACCAATCTTCACCTTAGAAAAAATAAAAAAAATATCTTTTTTTTTTACCTATTTTTAAAAAATACTAAAAAAAATGTAAAAAATGTTGGAATTGGGGTGGAAATACTCTATTTCCACTCTGCCTGGTTCTCATTTATCTCCCGCGTTGTCTAACTTTAACTTTCCTCGTCCTACTCAAAGACTTCTTAATCTTTTAATCTTTCATTAAAACTTATCATCGCTTCTTCGTATCACGTGGGATCATCAACTCGTCTGGATCAAGACCTAGGTTTCTGTCTTTTCTTTTTGTTTCTTTATTTCTATTTTTTTTGTTCTTATCATGACTTTGTCATTCTAATCCTTTTTCTCATTCACTCTAGTTCTGATCAGTCCTTTATAGCGCTATTCTTCAGCTTCTTTTCTTCATCTTATTGTTTACTCCTCATCACTATTAGTTTCTATTCTTTTTAAGGTAAACAATTTATTCTTTTCTTTCATTTACTTTCTCTTTTTCATTTTTATTTTTATTTTACATTCTATTTTTGTCATTTGTATTTCATTATTTTTATTTTATTTTTAAATACTGAAATCAAATGTCTTTTTAAGACTTTAAATCTTTTAAAAAATGCCAAACTTTCAGGGGATGTTGGGGAGCACCCAGCCCATGTTTTCAGAGAATTTGGTGGAGTTTGCGCCACTTCAAATATAGTAAAAATATGCATGTTTAAAAAAGGAAATTTCAATAAAAGAAATACTTCCAGATTATATTTTGGCTCAAAAATTTTACCACAGCTAGATTGAGCCTTAAATATGATTCTGTGAAAAATTTATTTCTTAAAGTACTATTCCAAGTGTTTATATTGATTTTACTTGTGGAAGAATAGGGCTTTTCTTTTTTTTACAAAGGAAGTAAAAAAGAAAATGCTTAAAATGATGTTTTAAGGCAAAAATTTTCACAAAGGCGGATTTCAGGTTTAATCTAGCTGTGGTAAAATTTTTAAGCCAAAAGATAATTTGGAAGTATTTTTTTTAATTCACATTTCCTTTCTTAAAAATGAATATTTACACTATTTTCTGTTTCTCAAATTCCACCAAATTCTCTGAAAACATGTTTTGGGTGTTCCCCCAACATCCCCTGAAAGTTTGACATTGTTTACATTTTTGCTAGTATTTTTTAAAAATAGTTTTCAAAAAACCCATTTAAATTGGAGTGCAGGTGTATGCACGCCAAAAATATTGATGTGAGGGTCTGCTCACACATTTTTGGCGTGCATTTAGGCTGACCCAGAATTAAAACTCTTTCACGTTTACAAAAATGTTGTTGGCTAGATGAAAAATGTTCTAAATCTCAACCCATAAGGCTATTTTAAAAGATGCGCAACATATAAAATATTTTCTATGCACTTGAACAAAATTGAATAATTCATATATAAATTTTATTTTAATTTTGGCTATTTCTCTCAGTATTACATCTATGCAGGATCTTATTAGTCTTCAGCTCTCAGTTATGATTCAGTCAAAATGCATTATTAACTAAAATTTTCTGAAAGGTAATTAAAATTATTAAAATTTAAAAAAAAAGATCAGTTGGACTTTGTTTTGTTACTCTGGCTGCTTTTATTTTACTTCAAGTAGGAGAAATTCCAGTTTCATAATCATTGGCTGATGGAAGTGAATATATTACTCAATTGGCAGCTTAAAGACAACCAACTATACTTTTCTCTAATTTTTTTTCTCTTTGTTTGGATTTTCTTCATGGAACATAGGATTAAAATTCATTGGTGCAGCCGGTCTTAGTTTATGAGCTGGTGAAATTTTGTTATTATGATTTTCTGGTGATGTAATTATTACTCTACCTCTTTTCTTTTTTCTTTTTTTCTCCATTACTTTATATTTAAAATCATATTCAATTTATATTGCTAAACCTACATGTCTGGTTTTCTTCTTATATTTAGCCGCAGGATCAAGGCAAGAAAAGGGATGCCATTTTTGGTGACTCCTAATAAGTTGGAAACTTAAGGTAATATTTCAGTCAGAAAAAAAATAAAAAATAACAAAAATAAGAGTGAGAAATAAGAAGAAAAAATAATGAGCGCTACCTTAAGGACAAGTTCTGATAATATAAGATAGAATAAGAATTTTTTAATATTTTTATGACTGAAAATGACTAAGAAATAAATTTAAATCTTGATGGGTTGATTTTGTTGATATTTAAATTGATTTGAAGGATATTGGTGTAGATACTCTATTTTGAGAGTTTTATTCTTTGTATTTAAATCCTTTTATTTGTATTGTTTTGTTTTCTTTGTCTCACTTGCCAAGCTAGTCATTCCACTATACTTGTCAATTATTGAGATCATTTTCACCAGGGTTAAAGATCATAGGTTCTTATTTCTCATTTATTTCTTTTACTTGATTTAACTGTTATTAACCTCATTGTTATTTTTACCATCAGATCTTACCTGTAGCGTCTACTTCTTCTTTTCTTACTCAATTGCTCTCTTTTGTTTATTCAACCTGTTCTTTTAGGTAAATTTTTTTTCTCTATTTTTTATCTTATTTCTTACTTTTAAACTGAAATCAATTCTTTTAGTCTATAAAATCATCAGATTTGATTAATGATTTTTAAAATAATGAAAAAGATTAAAAATGCAATACCAATGGTTTAGATTATTTTGGTCCAATGTATGGACTGGTGCTAGCTTTTGCTTTGATTCTGATTAAGACTGAAAAATGAAAAATAAAAAATAAAAAAATAAAATTGAAAAGTGTTTTTCTTTTAGTTTCTTGATGATTTGATTCAGTTGTTGAGAAAAATAAAATACCAGTGTCTTGAATCCAGAACTCTTTCACTCTTGTCTTTATTTTGATCTTGTTGATTTTTAAGAAGATGAGAAAAAAATAAATAAATAAATAAATTTTTGAAGTATGATTAAGCCCATAATTTTCAGAATTAAGCTCTCTGGCTGATAATTTTCTTGAATTTTGACACACCCCCATGCTTGATGCCGCTAGAGCTGAAAGCAACTTAGTCATTGATGGTCTTCAGAGCTCTTGCTATTGAAATTCTCCCTACTGGCTTAGTCAAAAAATCTGCTAAATTAATCATGGTTTTTACATATTCAAGTTTTATTTTTCTCAATTTAATTTCATTTCTAATAAAGTGGAATTTCAATGACATGTTTTTTGTTTGAAAATTGTTATGATTTGATTCATTGTTAGCTAATTCTATTGCTCCTTGATTGCCTTCAAAAATTTTGTAGGAATTTAAAATTAAATATTAAAAATCTTGTTCAATATTATCTTTAGCCACATAATTTTTTTGTTGGGTCACAAATTGCCTCATATTCAGCTTCAGTTGATGATAGAGAAATTTTTTGCTTGTTTCTTAGAGCGCCATGAGACTACATTATTCTTAAAAATAACTAAAACCCTTAGATTGATCTGCTAGAGTCAGGAAAATAGGCCCAATCTGTGTCAGTATATGCTAGTAAAGAGTTCATTTTGGAAGTATTTTTTCTGATCTTGATGCCTAGATGATTTGTATGTTTTAAATATTGAAATTTTTTTTTTGGCTGTTTTCCAATGATTAATTCCAGGATGAATCAAAAACTGAGATAAAGAATTCACTGCGTAGGTTCTGTCTGGTCTAGAATTTGTACTTAAAAAATTAAGAGCTGCTACTATTGTTCTAAAATTAATATTCAGTTTCTTGAATTCTTCTATTTGTTGTTTCTTTGCTTTAATTAACTTTCCTTGAGGATTTAAAGGAGTCTTCTTTGTATATAAATCATTTAATCCAAAGCTCAATAACATGTTTTCAATTTAGTTTTCTTGATTCATTAAAACTGCATCTTGCTGCATAATTTTCATTCCAAGTAAGAAAGAAGCTTGCCCTAAATCTTTGATTTGAAATTTTCCTTTGATTTGATTCTTAAATTCATCAGGATCTTTTGAAAAAACAGCTATATCATCCACATGTAAATATAAAAAAGTTCCTTTTCTCCAGGAAACACACGGCTCAGCTTCACATCTATGAAATCCAAAAGAAAATAATCATTGAGACAGGGTTCTATGCCAGGCTTGTGGCGCTTGTTTGAGACCATACATTGCCTTCTTGAGTTTTAAAATTTGATTTTCTTTGACTTGAACACCAGGAGGAGCAGGTAGAAAAATATCTTCATCAAGTGTTGCATTCAGAAAAGCGCTCTTGATATCAATTTGATGAAATTTTAAATTATTCTCAAGTGCATAAGAGATCAAGACTCTGAGTGAAGTGAGTTTACCTGTGGGAGCAAAAGTAGTGTAATAATCTTTTCCTTCAATTTGTCTAAATCCTTGAACAAATAATCTAGCTTTATATTCAATTGCTTCATTCTCAGAATTTTTCTTAATTTTAAACACCCCAGTACAATTTATCAAATTCCCATTTTTTTTTTGTCAATCACTTCCCACACATCATTATCCTTCATATTTTTCAGTTATTTATATATTGCTTGTTGCCATTTCTCAGACTCATCGGAATTAATTGCTTGATAATAGTATTTCGGTTCAGAAAATTTGGATTCAAGAAGATTGATATTTATTTGCTTTCCTCTTCTGTCGACGTCAAGAATGTTGCTAGTTTTTATTTTTGATGAAAGATCACGTGGAGCTAGAGCAGAATCTTCTTGTTGGTCAGTTTGAGCAAAGATTTAAGATTCAAAATTTCTTTCATAATTCATATTTTCAGCGTCATTATTAGTCAAAATGGGGATCTGATTGGTCTTTTCAGTATCTTGAATTGCATTTTCAAAAGGTAGGAAAGGATCAAGATTGTTTTGAAGAATACTTTGTATTGAACCAGGAGAATTGTCTTCTTTGAATTTAATTTCTCTAGTTGAAACAATTGTTCCTTGCATATTAATTATTTTGTACGCTGAAAAATCATTGACATACTCCAATAAAATTCCTTTTTCCGCCGTGGGAGCTAGTTTTCTATGTCTATGTTGTTGGAATTTCAAATGATAAACAAGACAGCCAAATGTTTTCAATTTTTTATAATCAAATTTGCTGTTGAACCAAGTCTCATAAGGAATATTAAAATTTCTTGATCTAGAGGGTAATACATTGCACACGTCAGTTGCTGTGTTTACTGCTTCAGCCCAGAATTTTGCTGAGAGTTTAGATTGAACAAGTATACATCTGGCCGTCTCTATGATAGATTTATTTGCTCTTTCAGCCATGAAATTGTTTTGTGGAGTATAAGGCGGAGATAAATGATGAATAATACCAGAATCAGTGCAAAAATTCTTGAATTCAGTGCTGTTGAACTCCCCTCCACCGTCAGAGATGATTATCTTAATCTTCTTTTGAGTCTGATTTTCTGATTCAATTTTAAAATTCTTCACTTTTTCAAGTACATCACTCTTGTTTCTTAGAAATTTAACTACTTTGTATCCAGAAAATTGATCTATGATTGTTAGAAAAAAAGAAGCACCTGAAATAGACTGAGTTTTAAAAGGTCCAACCACGTCCATGTGTATGGTCTCTAGAAATTCTTTTACTTCTTTGAATTTATTATTAAAAGTTAGTTGTTTTATCTTACTTATTTTGCAGATCTCACAGTCAAATTCTTTTTCATCAGGAAAGATTCTTCTCAAGTAGTTGATGTGTGGATGACCAGGTCTAGCATGCCAATCAGAATGTGTCTCACCGGATAAATAAGAGAAAATAGAATTCATTTCTTCAAAGCAATCCGATTCAAATTCAAACAAATCATTTTTTAAGTTGGTCTTGAATATGAAATTGTTGTCTATAGTAATTTTAGCATGGTTGGATTCAGAATTTTCTTTTTCAATATTTCAAGATTTCTTGAAAAGTCTTGGAATGGCGATCAACTTTCTATTTAAATTTGGAACATAAAGAACATTTTTCAACGTGATTTTGTTGCCAGATTTGTCTTTTAATAAAGCAGTTCCCATTCCTTGAGCATTAATTTGATTAAGATCATTGCCAGTAGTAATTTTTAAATTGACAGAAGACTCTAATTTAATTAATTTCTTATTATTCACCATGTGATGAGTTGCTCCAGAATCAGATACAGTATATTTAGAAAGACTAGACAAGCATTCATTAGACAAACAGACAGGATCTTCAGCAGTGACAGAAAATAAAGAAGGATTAACTGAGTTTAGAGTTGATTGTACTTCAGTTTTATGAGTTTGAGTATTGGGCTTTGGGCTTTGGTCTGAGTTCAGGATGGACAGTACAGCATTTTTCTTCAGGATGTTGTGCAGAGGGATTATGTTTACCATTAATACTAGCATTTGTATTTCTAGGTCTGAAGTTTCTTTTCTTAGTATTTACATCTTGATATAGAGCAGTCACAGTTTCATTGTTTTCTTTAGTCTGGGTCTTAGTGATTTCATCTCTAGATTCCTCAGCATAGACAAATTCCTGGAGCTTAGTCAACGTAGTTTCAGGGTAAGATACTAAATCTTCATTCAAGACCATAGTTTCCACAATATTCCACATAGTTTTTGGGAGCTTAGAAAGTATAGAATAGCATACAATGTTTTCAGGTACACCAAGATCCATGAGAGAAACTTCATTGAGTATTTTTCTACAATTAATGATGTAAGTATCAAGACTTCCTGTCCATTCCATTCTCATAAATTTGAGCCAGACTCTGGCTTTTTTATTGTATGATTGAGAGGCATATCTATTCATAATACTTAACCATAATTTATTTGGATTCTTAGAGTTGTCTAAATTAACTACTGCATCAAAGGACTCAGGGCTTAAGTGATTCATTAAAATTAAGCATGCTTCAGTTTTCTTAGCTCTAGAAGTTTCGGAAGCAGAACCAGTGAGTTCTTGATCTTCTGCTTCTAAACAGTATTTGAGTAAATTTTTTTTTTGTAAAAAGATTTCAATTCTAAAGAACCATTGTTGAAAATTATCTCCAGTGAGAGGAGGAATTGCTTTGTTTACAAGTTCTGAGTCAGTCATTTAGATGTAGGTATTCTTGTTGTAGTCTAGAGTGTTGTAGTTTTCTACTTCGGAGACCTGTCCTTATTAAAAGTTTCCAGGAAGAGACTCTATCAGTTTGGTTAGTCAAAAATTGTTTTGACTAGTCAGATTTGAAGTTGTTACACAGAAAGGATAAAAACGGTTCAGTTGGAGTAACAAGTGGCTAGACCAATAGACTACAGCAATATATTTCCTGAGTATATCCAATAAGCTTTAACCGATTAAGTTTCCGAATCAATAGTCAATACTATAAATCTAATAAGTTGGAAACTTAAGGTAATATTTCAGTCAGAAGAAAAAATAAAAAATAAAAAACATAAAGAAAATAAGAGTGAGAAATAAGAAGAAAAAATAATGAGCGCTACCTTAAGGACAAACCCTGATAATATAAGATAGACTAAGAATCTTTTAATATTTTTATGACTGAAAATGACTAAGAAATAAATTTAAATCTTGATGAGTTGATTTGATTAATGATTTTTCAAATAATGAAAAAGATTAAAAATGCAATACCAATGGTTTAGATTATTTTGGTCCAATGTATGGACTGGTGCTAGCTTTTGCTTTGATTCTGATTAAGACTGAAAAATGAAAAATAAAAAATAAAAAATAAAAAAATAAAATTGAAAAGTGTTTTCTTTTAGTTTCTTGATGATTTGATTGAGTTGTTGAGAAAAATAAAATACCAGTGTCTTGAATCCAGAACTCTTTCACTCTTGTCTTCTTTATTTTTATCTTGTTGATTTTTAAGAAGATGAGAAAAAAAATAAAAAGAACAAAAATTTTGAAGTATGATTAAGCCAGAATTTTCAAATTTAAGCCCTCTGGCTGAACTCCAAGTCGGCTTAATATTAAAACACTTTTTAAAAGCAACATTAAATCAAAAAAAAAAGAAAGAACAAAACAAAGCAGAGTGTCAAGTAAAGTTTAACACTTCAGAAGAAAAAAAAAAAATTGTAATCATGCCATTTTTTATTTTTTATTTAATCAAACAAACAATCTACAACTTTTCTTTTTACTAAAAACAAAATACTCTTTTTTGTATTTTTTTCCCAAAATGAAGCAAAGAAATAGAATAGTATTTCTTTAATTTTTTTGTGACTTGTGATGAAGCATGATTAAGCCCATAATTTTCAGAATTAAGCCCTCTGGCTGATAATTGTCTTGAACGTTGACAACTCCAAGTCGGCTTAATATTAAAACACTTTTTAAAAGCAACATTAAATCAAAAAAAAAAGAAAGAACAAAACAAAGCAGAGTGTCAAGTAAAGTTTAACACTTCAGAAGAAAAAAAAAAAATTGTAATCATGCCATTTTTTATTTTTTATTTAATCAAACAAACAATCTACAACTTTTCTTTTTACTAAAAACAAAATACTCTTTTTTGTATTTTTTTCCCAAAATGAAGCAAAGAAATAGAATAGTATTTCTTTAATTTTTTTGTGACTTGTGTCAGTGAATTGAAATTTTCCCAAATTGAGGGATGGATGTGGGGAGTTTTCTTTGAATTCAAATCTTATCTGGAAAGAATAATTGAAATTTTCCCAAATTGAGGGATGGATGTGGGGAGTTTTCTTTGAATTCAAATCTTATCTGGAAAGAATTCATCATGAAACTTAAGATAGTTGATTACAAGACATTTTTTTAGTTCAAGGTGCTCCTGTTTCCTCATGAGGTCATAATGTTTGATTTGTAATATTTGCAAGAATTGAATAAAACTAAGGATATATCCTTTCATTAGATGTAACTTGCTTATATTACAGAAACAAACAAAAACAATTGATGAAAAAAATTACCTAAGGGTAGACAAATGCTTCATTCTCAGTTAAAAAATGATGAGAAATAAAATGAAAAGAAATATTTGAAGAGCAGGAGGTGTTATTGGTATTGGAAAGGGAATTGGGGTAACTGTTTTTTTTTTAATATTTGATGCTTTTATCTATTCAAATCAAATTTTAGCGGTTCTTATCTAAGAGGAAAAAACTTGAATAACAAGCTGGTTATGTTAGCACATGATTGAAGTACTGAGGCTTCTTCTTTTTACTGTGGAATGTTTGTTCCTAGGTTTCTCTCTGTCTCTCCAGACTTTGAGAGGCTACCTTAAATGTCTTTCTGTTCCCTTCCTCTGTAGAGGTGATTCTATGAATCAACGGTTTTATTTGCCAATGTTTGGAACCAAAACCTTCAAGAAACTCAAAAATGTAGTCTTTTCCTGAGTGCTCAAAGTCCATATCTCCATTGAAAGCTTGAGTAACATATGTGTGAGAAATGAATAAACTTTAGACAATCCCAAATGTATGAGTTGTCAGCCTCAGGGGTTTTGGAGCGTGGAGCAAGTGAGTAATCAGACCTGGTGAGAGTTAAGAGAGAAAGTAAC
>JNCO01003173.1:0-17243 GCA_000785685.1 Uromyces viciae-fabae
AAAAATAAGAAAAATAAGAAAAATAAAAAAAACAAAATAAAATAAAATAAAAAAAATAAAAATAAAAAAACAAAATAAAATAATAAAAATAAAAACAAAATAAAAAATGTACAGAAAAAAAAATTATGTTATTTCTGAGCGCTAATTCATAATTAGCTCCATCTATCAGCTAAATTAGCTTCAGATAACAGCTACAAGCTAATTTTCCGCTAAAATGTAGCTTTAGCGGGCTTGGAACGCTAAGCTAAAAATTCTTGGAAATTTGTGTAGCGGTTCAAAAGCTAAAGTAGCTATATATTTAGCGAAAAAGAGCTACAGCTAAAGCTAAACCCCCAGGGAGTTAGCGGGTAACCGCTAAGCTACAAGAGTAGCGGCGCTAAATTAACTTAGCGTAGCTGTTGCACCATTGTTGGACACAAAATTTTTTGGTGAGTTTTTTTGTAATACATATTTTTTAGTTTTGACAGGTTTAGTTTTCAGTTTTGCCACCATTGTTGGACACAAAACTTTTTGGTGAGTTTTTTTGTAATACATATTTTTTAGTTTTGACAGGTTTAGTTTTCAGTTTTGTCCTGAAATGTCATGGGAAAAGTCAGCTTGACCCACGCAAAATTATGCAGACTAACCAAAACCCTACCAGACCACATGCCCAGCAAGCATGACTTCCAGCATGTATAATCCCCACAACCAATTTTTTTTCATCTCAGCATGTTCCACTTACCCACTGGTCTAATCCTCCAGCCAAGCTTCCTAAATTTTGAACCCGGCTTCTTTAAAAGCAGATTATGGAGGTAATTTTTTTTTTTAGGAATTTCTTTCCCCTTTGAATCTTTTGATTTTTGTTTGAAATTGATTATCATTGCTATTCCAGGCTTGTAATGGATTTTTATAATAAATCAGAATTAGGCTCAACCAATGCAACATTGTGAGTTTTTTTTTTTGACTAATTCTTATGACCTTTATTTTTATAAGGCATGTTGATTGACATGTCTTATGATTGATTTCCAGAACAAACGATCCAATGGAGCCCTTGACGCCTCTCCCTGCATCTAACACTGGTAACAAGACAGGTTCCAAGCTTGCGGCTCCTCTTTACTTGTTATTTTTGCCTCAATTCAGCCCAGGTGTTCTCACCCAGCAAGTAACTCCCTCCCCACCTGCAGTACAGCCTCTAGGAATTAGTCAATTTCCTATCTTTGAGTGTGTGATCACTTTTGTAATATTCTGAGGCGAAAAAGGCAAGCGGAACACTACAAAATGGACCCTGGTGAAGTCTGGACCAAATCTGTCCGTTTATATTGAGAAATTTAACACAACTGAAGGTGATTTCATTACTTTTAGATAATAATTCAATATTATTTTATAATACAATTTTGTAATAATAATTTTAATAAATGGATAAAAATAAATAAAAAATGAATATAATTACCTGAAGGCAGAACTGAATCTTTCTGATAATTTAATTTTAATAATAATAATAATAATAGTTAAGTAATTATATTTTTATAATATTGATATTTTATATATTTGATAATATTTAAAGATAATTTTGAAAGATAATAATTATGTTAAAATAAAAAAAGAATTAAAGAAATAACAAGTAACTTGAAATTATATCTTTAAGATTTTTATTTATTTTAATTTTTTTAATAATTCTTAATTTTATTATTTAAAATATTTTTTAACTTGAATAGCCTCAATAAGTCATTGTTTGATTGTCTCCACTTGCTTTTAGCAGTTCCGCACGGATTTTCTTCATGCAATGAAATTCTAATACTTGTTGTTTTTTACTGAATTTTTTTTTTTTTGATTCCTTAGCATTTCTCACATTGGCAAAATAACATTTTTTGAGGCAAAATGTTTTTTTGATAACTTGTACAATTTCTTCCATTTCCAAGCCCAAATGAAATGTGATATGAACGAATTTAACAAACAACCAACCAACCAGGTTTTTTTTTTTTTTTTGGATAACTTATAAATTTCTCACATTGCCAAGCCAGAAAGAAATGAAGCAAGATACAAAGATTGAATGATGAGATTTTTAATTTGCATTGCCAAGCCACAATGAAATGAAATGAAGTGAGATAAACAGACATAATAACGAGTGAAGTGAGATAAACAGATATAATAACAAGGTTTTTTTTTGATCACTTAATTGCCAAGCCATAATGAAATCAGTGACGGTCATGGCCACCATGTCCAATTGCAGGTAGAAGGGAGAAACGTTTGGTGTTTGCTTCAACCTGGTATTGTATTGCACCTACTTCATGTTGTGATTGTGAAAATGTACGGAAGAGATCCCTAGAGCAAATCACAGATTCATCTGCAGTTAATCAAAAAATTATAATATCAGCAAACAATGAGGCCTTATGTTAAATAAAAAAGAAAAAGACATTCTTGCCTGTGAAAACCAGATAGTTTGCTGGAAAGGTGGACATAGAGCCAATGAAAGCATACTTTTCATAGGCCTGTTGTCTTATGTTGATGAGATCAGCCTTCTTTAAAGTTATTTGCAGTTTTTGAACAAGGTTACAATGGAGGGCTGACAAGCTCAGTTGAGTACCGCTGTGATCTTCCAGACGGGTGCAGAGCTCATCCAAAAAAAGGCCCGGTTCATTTTCTACAAGCTTGATCATAAAAGTGCAATCCTCAGCTGTTATGTCCTCGAGCCTCATATTCTTCTGGATCCCATACGACCCGCTGGGTTTTGTGGTACAAACTGAGCCATCGCTCAAAAGATTGGCAAGAAATCAATTCTCCAAGAGATCGGCGGATGAAGTCCCGCGAGTATTTTTGACGGACCATCCTTACAGCCGTGATTTTGATTCCTGGTTCATACCTCTGGAATGGCATTTTCTGGGAAGATGGAAAAAGAAACAATTGATTAGGCAGAATCAAGACATTTAGAGAGCTTTTGTTCAAAGCGGGGGGGGAAGAAAAATAAGAAAAATGTAAAAAAAAGGAAAATGTAAGAAAAAACTCACCCGTAGCGGATATGGAATAACAAGAATAAGTTCATGTGACTTGTGTGGGGATTTGTTTGTTGTGGGTTGAGATTCTAAGTTGCTGTGGGGATATGAACCCACATAGCATTATCTAACTCGTGAGATTCCTGGGCAGAAACCTTTGAAGGAAAAAACTTCTGAGCTAAATGCATAATTTTTTCAAAAAAAGCTGCGAATCTGTCCAAGCTTTTTGCAAAACACAATACATAGTATCACTACAAAAAAAACTCGTGCAAGACATGCGAGTTGCCTTTGTGCATAAAGGCAATTCGCATGTCAAGTGCAGCCAGTTGCACAAGTTTTTTTGTAGGGTATGTGCTATATCTACACTGTTTTGGATATGCAAAATTTTAGCTAGCATCGTCGCTATGTAGGTCTAACTTAGCGGAAGATGCTAAAAAATCTAGCAAACATCGAGGATTTAGCGACCGCGATGTTTTGTGTTGTGTGGCTAAATTTAGCATTTAGCTGAACCGATGAGGATGCTCTAAACGGATTGAGGGCACCAGGATAGACTCAAGTTCCCTCCGCACCCACGCACAGGTCGGAGGGTCGCCGGATACACCAGATTATTGTCCGCTCAGCCCACCAGGCCAGGGCTCTCTTGCCCAGGGCTCTCTTGCCAGTTTCCTTTGCCGGGATGCAATCGTTAATAATATTTGATAATCGGAAGTGTAAGCCGACCGGTCCGCAAAACATTCCTACTAGAAACTGGCATTGAATAACGGCTCGGTTTTTGAGCCATTGGCCTTTTTGGTTACTGATGCCGAGTCGTCGGCGTATCCCAGCAGCAGTCTCTCTATTTTGTGATGAGGCATACGCTCGTTCTGACAGGCTGACCATCAGATATGATAGGTCACTTCGTAGTGTTCATTCGAATCAAATGCCAAACTAGGCAGTCTTGCAGCCTGTAGAATTTAAACCCATGGGGATTTGTCGATGAAGAGTGGACGAGACAATCCGCAGGCTTCCCAAAAGCGGTTTCTTTCTCATTTTTTCCACATTATTTCAGGTAGAACCATAATTGTTTTGTTCTGGCTTGCAGAGATCGATTAAAAATTCTTTTGTTATTTCGCCGGTTCTGTGAATCATCCCCAACCTTAGTCTCGTCTGTTTTTTGTCTGTTTTTCTCATTCTTAGTCTCTCATCTGATCACCACTCACACCAAATTCACATCTGCGCGTTAATTGAATAGCCGCCGCTAGTACCCTAATAAGCCATTAAAATTTTCATCTGCACGACGCGTTCTTGTCCATTTGTGATAAGCTTGCTCCATGGATTTCGACCCAAACACTGGATTGCCCTGGGGAACTAACCCCTTCAAAGCTACCTCTAAGGAAACGTATGAGCCTCTTTTCGGGCCATCGGAGCTGAATATTAGCTCGCTTCCATTTGGTAAGTTGCTTCATTCTAGGTGTCATAGTAGTCGAAGATACCGCGCTAACAATTATTTTTTACTATCTCAAAAACATCAGGGCTTCCAGCGCAATTCCATCCATTCTCAACTGAAGCCAGCTTTAAATGCTCATCTCATGCTTTCTCCTCGCAGGCAGGCCCTACAGAGACGTCTCCGTCCACATTAGCAAGCTCAACACCACTGGATGGTTTTGAACTTGACTTCAATCAGCTTCTTTCTGGAGCTGACTACCCACTTGAAAACAATTTTCAAAATGAATTTTTTCAAGAATCTTATAATCCGTTTTCTTTCCTTCAAGATGATGGCTATGACCACGCGGCTGCTGTTAATTTCAAGATTCCAGACACTGTTTCAAAACCCATCGATTTATTAAATGGTGACTTTCAAAACATGCTCTCCGAAATCAAAAATGTTGAAATGCCGCCGCGTGAGTGCGTGACTCCTCCTCCAAACCAGAATTTCAAAATGGCACTATCTCCAAGTAAAAAAACCCCTCAGTGGTACGCACCTACACCTTTTGAATCTCCAACCAATGAGGCGGTTTCTCGGCGCAAAAGGAGTAGTAGGAAAGACCCCGTAAAGTTGGAAATCAAAGATCCTGGGAGGAAAAGCTCACCACTAAACAGCTCAAGTATTAAAAAATTACCTCAATTAATTCAGGCTGGATCAGGATTCCATCAACCCTCACAAAGTCGAAAAAAATTAAGCCTTGATGCCGCTCAGTTGCCGATATTTTCCGACATATCCCCTACGTCTATTCCTTCTGCGGGAACCTCAATGACTGAGGAAACCCTTCAATCAATGGATTTTTTAAATACGGTCAGTGCCCCAAACTAAGTCTGGCAACCGACAAATTAAGAGCGGCGCAATTGATTTTCTGAATATTTGAATTTGTTTTTGACTCCTGAAGGATATCAATCCTTCACACTCGTTTGAAGGACAGTCGCTTTCTTCATGTATTTGGTCACCAAATAGCCAGTATATTTCGCCATCTGCCTTTGCGCTCTCGGCCTCAGAAGCAAGCAGCTTAAGATATGCCGAAAGCCAGGCTGAACCTCACACCAACTGCACTTTCGTATCATCTCCTTTAGCAGGTGCAAGCACATTGAGAAGCCCTCAATCAAGAAATCTTTCGAGCCACTATGACTTACTGTCACCTTTGCCCACCTTTCGTTCACAAAATTACTTCCCCTCCAATGCCGCTGCAGCAGCCCCGGTGAACAGTCCAATTGACCCAACAAAACCTTCTGAATTTCCTCTGGCACATTTCATTTCTGCTTCATCGAACACATTCAGTGAAAGTGGTTTGAATACCCAAGTGGCGTACTCCATTAACGGTCCCCAGGCCTCTACTGATAGTCAACCATGTTTGCCTCAGAATGATATGGATTTTGGCTGGTTACAAAACCCGAACGGACAGGCAAAGCAAATGTTTCCTTCTTTCCAACAGTCCATCCCTAATCAACGCTACCCAAACAGACTTTCGTTGCAAAGTTTCCCACAGACAATGACTGACAATGTTTCCATCAAAATTCCGCCTTTTTCCGATCAAATTGCTCTTAGTGGTTCTACCCTCGGCAAAAATAGCTCATCTTTCTCATCTACATCTGATAATCAAACTCTTGGAAAAACTCGCCGAAGGAATACTAGCAATGCTGAATCTAGTCCGATTAATCAAAAGTCAATCAAGTCTACTGATAAAAGGCTCAATTCAAAATGTTTTAGAAATAGTTATTCCAAAGTCTCAATGTCATCTCCAACAAGAGAAAAGCGAACATGTTCAAGCTCTTCATCTTCTGCGACCTTCGTTAATTTTACTTCGAAAGATTCCAAAAAATTGTTGAGTGGCGTTGCTCCTAGTGGTAGCTCAAAGCGCAAAAGAACATTGGAGATCGATCAAACAAAACAAAATGATAATAATCCTAAATCTTCTTTGGAAGTCTGTCAACCTGAAATAAAAAAACCAAGAGTTGATTCACTATAATTATTTTTTTCATTAAAATCATACGCTGTTTTCTAAGTATGTTGCGTCTCCATTCTTCACATACATCATACATTATATTTCTCTATTGAATAGAGTAAAAATCACTGATTACTTGAAAAAAATGATAATTGCATTCACATCTTAATAATTCATTTCTCATGATGTACTTTAAAGTAGCATCTTAATAATTCATTGCTTTATAATTCATTACTTTATAATTCATTACTTTATAATTCATTACTTTAATTCATTACTTTATAATTCATTACTTTATAATTCATAATTTCATGATTCATTACTTTTCTCAACTTCTCAATTAATGCTTTTTTCATTTTGGATTTTATGAAAAAAAAATAAAGGGAATTCGGGAATTCATGAGTTTCAAAAGAAAAAGGTTGCACTAAATTAGTACAATATGAACCTTGAGTTTGCTTGCATCCTTTGAAGTTCTTTCTCACCTCTGTGCATTGTAAGAACACTAAATCAAGGAAGTCTGATAATTTTAGACTTCTGAGGCATTGCTTATGAGATTTATCATTATTAAAGCAATAAATGATTTGACAGGGTTCATATAGGAGTAAAAATTAGATAATCTCTAATTTCCAGATATTCATGGTAGAAAAGTGAAAATGTGACAGCAGCCAAGGTATACACATGTATGTAGAAGAAACCCAAAAAAAATAGAATCAAACTGAAACTGAATTGATTTAAATTAATGTAGCCAGCAAGTTTTATTGATCTCTCCACTGTGCTGAGCATTGCAATACAGTACATCTACCAACCACATCACAAGTGTTTCGAATTTTCAAAATACAAAACAAAGTAAAAAGAAAGAGAAAATTGATAAGTGTTGGTTCGCAAACGAGAGAAAAACATTTTTTTTTTCAATAAAAAAGAAAACAAGCTGACCTGTAAAAAGTAGTCATTGGTTCATCAGCACTTCGAATCTGAAGTTGCATGTAAAATGCCCTGTTATTTTCACATTTTGGACATTGAGCTACATATCATTCATTAGGCAAAACAATTGAAAACGACATCAACAAAATAATGACTTGAAGAGTTCCAATATTAAGGAGGGTAACCATCAATGGATGATGATAGATACCTTCAGTTTGATCTACATTCTTCCAGGCATCTTCGCCGCCTAAAACATCATCAGCTTCTTTTCTAGTCAAAACTGTTCGATCTGTGTACTACAATAAAACATGAGTAGCATTGGGAAAAAAAAGAGATACATCAGCCATCATATGTGGAAAGATTATGCTTCGTTTTCTTAAGAAAAAAAGAAATCATGCTCACATTACGATATACCGGGTACTCATAAGGACAAGTTGTACATTCAAATTTATTTTCACCAGTAGCACGACTGACAACGAGCATATTAGCACAAGTAGGACAGCTTCATTTTTTTATTGGGTTTATATTCAATATTTAAAAGAAGATGAAAAAAACAAAATTAATTCAAAATATTCAATGATTCAACATGAGAAGAAAGTTAAAATTTAATTCAACTACTGACAAGATCATTTTCAACTACTGGGGAAACAAAGTGGAGGATCCATTGGTTGATGTGTGATAATAACCAGTCAAGGATCCATGTGATGGATTCGCGATTTTAAAACAGATAAGTCATCAGAGAGTTTGGGAAAACCAATTTCATCTGAGGAAAAAGAAATCCGAATGGCCAGTTTACTCACTCACATTCGGAAAGATATACGCAGAAGAGAAAGAAGGATCTTCGTAACATGATAAATTACAATGACAAAATTAAAAAAAGGTTACCATTGAAATTGCTGCCAGGGGTTTCCACAGTTCAAGAAACTGAGCCCTAACTGGTTGCTCAAGGTCAGAAATAGCAGGAGTTTTTTGTTCTAGAAAAGGAAGCCAAGGAAGCCTATCAGTTGTACATGCTAATGTGACAATTGTTAACCACTTTTTCTGGCTTTTGTTTAGGAAGCTAATTTTCGTGGACAAGAATAGTGATTATAAATTAAGAGATAAAGAAAAGATTTGGCACGGAAAAAAACAGGGAAAGAGAAATGTCAATACTTCATTGTTCTCCTGCTGTTATATTAAATGCATGTATATAACAATTGAAAACTAAACAACAAAATAAAAGAAATTCCTTTCATAATCATTAACATATCTTGCCGTTTCTGTCATTCAACTTTTATTGGAAAAAAAGACAAAAATGGATTTCATTTTAGATTATTTTTTCAAGCTATGAGTAATTCAATTTTCAACCTTTTAATAGATTAGTTTTTTGGTGAAAAAAAAGACAGGAAAGTTTTCAAGTAGATAAAAATATGCAACGAAGAAGGAAAGAGAACCACAAATAGGTTGACAAGGGGATATACCTGAGTTCTACGTGTTCTGAAACAGCTTGAACAACGTTGTTCAAAATTCCAAGGCATTCATTTTATTAATACCGATCGCAAATCGTGGGTCAAAATTACCAGGCAAACATTAAAAATCATCTCTCAATACCAAGCTCAGACCCGATTGACGCATGTCTGGCACTGCGCACACTTGATGCCAAATTACTCTTCTTACTGAATCGACTACTACTTTTAGGCGGCGGAGTTTGTAACTGCTCGACAGATGCCGCTGAGAATGAGAAAGCAATCATGAGTACGCTACACTTCCATTGGTGAAAATTTTTCTGCGAGCATGAGATCGACTATAATAATAGAAACCAGAGCTTACTTGGATGAAAAGATTTTAAATCCTGAAAGAACTTCGACTCCTTTTGAAATCGGCTTGAAACTGTCGCCGCAGGCGATGACTGCAGGGAGGGAGCGACACTCGAATATCCAAGGGCAGAACTCATTCTTCGATATTTTGCAGGGGATGCTTGAAGAGCTTGGACCTGGGCTTGAGGGCCAGGTGAGTTGGCACCACTATATCGTGACCGCAGGGCTTCCAGATTGGACGCTCTCAAATTCGGACTATCGACTGGGCGAAGTACGCGGCTGGAGAGCGCGTCTCCTTCGCGGGTTCGGGAGGGTTCTCGAGAATTCGGCCGAGAAACAGTTCGGCAATGTTCAGTATGTGATGAATGGGGAAGCCGTCGAGATAATCTAAAGCGCACTCAGATATATGTGTATGCATATCAGATTCCTCTGAAAAAAAAAGTAACATGTTACTCACGATCCCACATCATGTTTGCCATTACAACATGCTCGCACATTTTCTAATCCCTCGAAGCCTTCATCCTGGGTATCATCACAGCGGCTATCATAGCTTAAGCTCACCTCTGTCTCGATTGCGGCGTCGACCTCGGTACCATAAGCACCATTCAAGGTTGTAGAGCGGCGGTTATGAGCACGAAATGAACCGATAAAGGATTGAGCAGTATAGGATTGAGTAGGATTATTCATTGTAGGGAAGTCAGCTAGCAGCTTTTGGATGGAGCGTGGTGGGTCTTCCTTATGGCTCGTGCGGCCGCCAAGCGGAGTGCCACCACGTTTCATTGCAACAGGCAGACCGGTTGGGCCTTTGCTGGCTTTGGGTGTAAGCCTTTCCGACGATCCAACAGAGGGGACTGTGGGGCTGTATGTCGTCGATTTAGAGCTTGACTGCTCGTTTATAGCCTGACGGACAGCAGGGGGAGTTTGAAGAGTGGATTGATCCTGAGCTCTCAACCTGGAGAGCATTGTACTCCGACTGGAAAATGTAGAATGGGCCTGTCCTCCCAACGACGGGTTGGGGCTGAGTGTTTGATGTGTTAGGGAGGGGCTTGTAGTAACAGATGGATCAGGTCGGGTCAGAAGATAATTAATAGCCTTATGATGAAAGGGGTGAATGGGGGGGGGGGGGGGGGATTCATACGTTATTTATTGATCTGATTGTGACCTCATTGATCTGATTGTTTGACAAAAAAAAGGGAATGTATGGCTCCAGAGGACGTACACTAAACCAAAGTTGGTGTCTTTCTTTCGTGGGGGCTGTAATCTTCATTTCTCTATTCGGAGTTTGAATCACGAGACTTTGAGAGGCCAGACCAGAAGGCGCTGAATTTTTGTCATCAATTGTTCGAACGCTTTCAATCAATACTTGAATGAGACAAAAAAATCTTGTGGGTTAGATTCGATATTGGTGAATTTTATGATAATCATTATGCGTGATCTACATACCACTTTTAGCAGTTGCCTGGTTGGCTCCATGAACTCCGGGATCTGAAGCGCTCCAATACAATGTCTTGTTGTAAGGATGCACCCAGAAGAATCTTTTATGCCGTTTCTCACTGAATCCTCGTGTCAAAGTCTTTGTAGTATATTTGTATAGAAATTCTCCAATCATCGTCTGGGTGATAGCATGGATGGCACTTGGGTCAGTGGTCATTTGAGTTGAGGGAATGCCTAATCTTGAAACAGACTCATCGCCAGGGTCGCTGGTATGATCTGTCCTGTCAGAGTTAAAGGACTGACGTCTAGACATCTGATTAAATCGTTCGGCTGAAGATACAGTCGAACCAGGATTAGCGAGTTGCATCTTTCTACGAATGTGGTCATTACTGGATTGGACCATGGGCGCCATGAGAGCAATTCCAAATTGTGACATTTCTGATGAATCAGGGTAATTATCAGATTGATTCGACAACTTGTTAGTGCGATTCACAGTTGAAGCCTTTTTCTTGCCGTGCGAAGCCGGGCTGATCTTCCCAGCGCGTGGCGGTCTGGGGGATGGTGGAGGCATGCTCGAATAAGATGAACGTCTAATAGAGGAGGTGACGGGCAAAGATAGCTGAACAGCACGAGGAATCTGGGCTTTTCCAACAAGTTCTTTAGGCGGTGGTGAGCTTGGCCTCTGCGGAGGCAAGAAAGACGAGCTTGGTATGGGAGTGATGTAACGCCGAGGATCTAGTGGAGTCTGATTTTGAGATGATGGCCTCCGAGATGTTGAAGACATAGGGCGAGGGGAGTGACTCCACTGCGGCGGGAAATTCTCAAGGTCAGGATTTTTGTGGTTTTCAGATTTTATCTTGTTTGTAACACTTGGTGAACAAGGCGGAGTTGGTTGTTCACTTGTAGTTGTTTCAGTTCTCATAGAAGCAAAGGACGGACGGTTAAATGAAAATACTTCAGACTCCAAAGGTGAAGGGTTGCTAAGTTGATGAATGTGTGAGGGACGGGAAGTGTGTGATAAACTCTTCGTTCTGTGATTGGTTGAGCGGTCGCCAAAAGTTGCCATTGAATCTCGAAATCCGGATGAAGAAGGGCGAACTGAAACAGCTGTTGAGAGGCCACTCAAGTTATCTGTTTGAACTCCGATTTCTAAGGTGATTCTTTCCATATTCTTCCCAGGAGAGTGCTCCGTTTGACCAGGAACCTGGTACAAATTTTTATCTCGACGGCTAATGGGGGGACTTGGGAAAGATACTTTTTCATCAATGCTTGCTTGCTTTGCAGTCTTGGATGCCGGGAGAGGAGCAACAACAGTCTCAATCTCATCTGGTCTGGAGGCCAAAAAATTAGCCACACTGATATCGACCGATTTGCCTTTATGCTCCCTGAGCAAACGAGAAGCGCCAATCAGATTGTCTGAGGCATCCTGATAATCTTCTTGGTCAGTTTCCAACAAGTCCTCGTCGGCAGAGAACATTTGCTCATGTTCACTTTCAGCATCGGGCTTGGTAAAATAATGCGACAGGGTGGAAAAACGTTGACGCTGTTTCACCTTAAGTTCCTCTGAGAAAGGTTGAGCGACATCTATTGGCGAACGATCATCACACCTGTCACTGGGATTCTTTCCTGTGTGCGTGATGTTCATGATGGATTTAGCCTCGAGGTAGGAAATTGAGCTGGCTGTGAGGTCCGTCTGAGTCATCACAGGTTGTCCCAAACTTTCAGCTTTTACTTCAATCGCATTGCGTGAAACTTCATCGGTCTGGATATTCTTATCTAAGCCCGGTACACGATTGATGGCTGCTTCGACTTGCTTGAGTGGGGGTGATGTGTCGGGCTCGATTAGGTATTGGAGGATCTTCTCTACTATCTTCTCCACCTCCACGGTTCTCTCAACCTCAACTCTCTTTTCGACCTCGACAATTTTCTCAATCTCAACAATCTTTTCAACCTCTACAATCTTTTCAACCTCTACAATTTTTTCAACCTCCACAATTTTTTCGACTTCAACAAGTTTCTCAACTTCTACGATCTTCTCAACTTCGACGATCCTTTCAACCTGTTCTTTTTCCAAAACCGGGTCAATGATCTTGCCAATGTGACTCTGTTCAAGGTTTTCACTTTTGAGCGATGAGCGGGATTGGTGAGCAGAATCGGACAATGTATCCAGAGTGTTGGGTAACTCCTCAACTAATTCAGCTGGCACGTGGATATTTTTTTCAGCTTCTATAATTCTTTCAACAGGTACCTCAACGATTCTTTGTACTTCAACGATGCGATCCACAAACACTTCAACGATGCGATCCACTATTTTCTCAACTTCTACTATGCGGTCAATGGGAACTTCCACAATCCGATCCACTGGTACTTCCACTATTTTTTCCATCTCAATGATTCGTTCAACCGGTACTTCCACAATCTTTTCGACTTCAATCACGCGTTCGACTTCTACAATTTTCTCTACTTCTACCGGCACTTCAACCTTGACTTCTACAATTTTTTCCACTACACTAGCAGGCGCATTATACATCCTCATATCTTCTTCAGCACCAGTAGTAAGACGCTTAGTATCCGTATCTGATTCAGCTCTACGTTGAGCAAGTTCAGCCTTGATATCATCAGGTAACTGAAGACTATTGCGACAAATTAGTCCCAGAGATTGCGTTGTGTCATCATTACCGCCCAAGGCTTCCTTTAACGGTCGCCAATCCCGCGATCCATCCTCATCCACTTCTCCGACTTCCCCGTTATCATCATCATGAGTTGGGTGAGCAATCGGGCTTCTGATTTCGGCGTCCAATTTAGCAAAGTCGGGATCCATCGTATCACTAAAGAGATTTCGCGCCTGTAGATCCGTAGGCTGTGTTCCCAGTAAATCGGAAGTGAGCTGCTCACCCGTTGCTAAGGAGCGAAGGAGGTCCCCGGGATTTTCGGGCAAATGCTCATCAGAGGAACAAGCAAGCTTGTCAGCGCGCTGCGACAGTTTACTGGGTGTGCCTCGGAACCGGCCGCGACGCGACGGTAATCCTGCACGGGTACGACCCCGCGACCCGCCCCTGGGAGTCCCACGGATTGAAGAGCTTAACAAAAGCTTCCGAGGAAATTGAGAATCATTATCATTATCGTCATCTTCATCATCGTCCTCATCGTCCTGATCCCGCACCAACATGTCGCCAGGCCTGGCAGATTCACTAGAGGATATATTTGAGGATTTTTTAGCTCTAAGTGCATCCTCTTTCTTACGCTGAATAGCGGAACGTAAGGTGCTAATGGTACGCTGCGCATGGGCAAGAGAGGTTCGCAGCTGGTCATTCTCAGTAGGGAAACCCAAGTTTGATCCCAAACCGCGTTGTCTGGCAGGTGTGCCAGCAAGAGAATCCATGTCACCATCATCTCCGTATGAGTCGATAGGTGTCCCAGCGTGATGTAAATGGCCTCCAGGTTTACGCTTCCCGGGTGTCAGTCGAGTTGCAAGGATTTCTTCTTCGTCACCAGAAGCCAGTCGGGGATTATCGCTGGTATCTGGCAAAAAAGCCGCATGGAGATTGCTTACAGTGCGCTTTGAAGATGCCTTCTTCTTGGAGGTCTCCAATTCAAACTTCAACCCATCAACGGTTCCTTGCAGGTCACTGCGCTCACGTTGTAGACCAGCGTGGTTTTTACGTAGAGTGGCGATCGTAGACTCGTACTTTCCACGTTGCTCCGTAAGTTCGATATTCGCTCGATCAAACTCCGCACGTTGTTGATCGGAAGTTTGTTGTAGATCGGTGAGCTGTGTGACGAGCTTCAGTCGATCAGCGTCGACTTTGGCCTTTGCATCCTGGGTTTTTGTTAGCTGAGCTTGCAGTTCCTGCCTGTTGAGTTCCAAGTTCCAGTTTTCTTCCTTAAATTTGTCTATGAGAAGTATAACAGTATGATTCCTTAATGTTAGTTTAAGTGACCATTATTGCTGACGGCTCGATGAGTATCAGGGCATTGTGATGGAGATTGACGTACCAACACTAATTTCATAATCTTTAACTCGTTGTAACAGTTCCTCATTTCTTTCCCAGAGCCCTTCACGCTCCTCTTTTACTTGAATCAACTCATCTTCCCTTGTCACCAATAAAGATTGCAGTCGACGCACTTCGCCCAAGAGGCTTTGTCCAATTTCAGTAGCAAATTCAATGTCATTCGCGCGATGTTGGGCATTGCGCGCACGGCGATTTGCTGATTGATCGGTGGCTGGACACTGTTGGCTTGGGGTAACTAGATTGCAATCCGGCGTTACGGCAGCGGAGGCCGAAGGTAACTGATGACCGATTGGGGTGACTGGAGTGGTATGGTTAGGGCTAAGTGAGGGCGTTGAAGGTCTACTTATCACAGGCGCCTTGTTGATAGATTAGAAAATAATGCAAAGAAAGAAGCAAATCGTAAGATTGGAAAACTTTTGTTGAGAACATTCAATTTTTAGATTCGGCATATTGGATACACTCACCGTTCTCACTTCGCCTCGGGCTTGACGCCATATTTCAGCATTTCCTTCCTGCCAACGTTTCATGGCAGCATCAAGTTCTTCGAGTTTGCGACGTACGGTTTCGTCTACTGAGTTGACATCGTCTTCACTGGCTTCAGCAGATTCAGAAAGATTCATTGTGAATTTTGAGTGAGCAGAACCTTTGTTTGGAGTGCTTAGGGTACGTTCTCGTTCACGTCTCTTAGGTTTGACACCCGAAGTGGATAGAAGGTTAGTTGCAGATTCAAGTTCGGATATTCGTAATTCAAGTTCGGCTTGCTGCTCGAGTAGAGAGTTTCCAAGTTGACCAGCGAGTTGGATTTCTTGCGATTTGGCTTGAAGGAGTTGTTCAAGGCGTTGTAGGAGTGCATGAGAGCTGAGTGAGGAATTGAGATTACCGACAAAAGTTGGACGCGAGGAGACAGGGCCATTCCCGTTAGGATGAGCAAAATGAGGAGGTAGAGGGGGTACTGGTGGTATATTGGAGCGAAGATAGAATTGATGATTAGATGAGAGTCGAGAAGTACCATCGATTTTTTCGAGGCCACTCTCTGAAGATTCGCTGGCTTGATCTGGGTCTAGTTCCATGGAGCGTATGTTGAAGGGGGATGTGGGATGCGAGGGGAAGACAGCAAGGTCTTCATCCAAAGGCATACGAGAGTGAGAAGAAGAGGTGTTATAGTGAGAGACGGGGAGGGAGAAGGAGTGATCTGAGAGGGGGCTAGAAGCACCGGGCTCAGACCGGGCCGTGATGGGGGGATTCAAACAACATTCAGATGGATCTTGGGCCGATGAGCGAGAGAGACGCGAGGTATTTGAGAGGCGAAGACGAGGTGGCGCAGGACGGCTTCTGGTTGATCGAAAAAGATCGTCAGCCATGACTAGAGGTGTGGTATGTTTATGAGTTGAAGATCGAGAGTGAGCGAGGGTGGATCAAAGCGGAGGGTACTATGTTGAAGGTAGAATGAGTGAAATTCAGATTAGCCAAAGGGTATGATGTACAACTATCGTAGGATGAGGAGGGATGGTGATGAACTTACTTGCGGAAGAGAGACTGTGCTTGATCGGGCCGAGCGCAAGTTAGGGAATTCACCACATCGATCGTAGGAGCTTGAAAGAAGAAAAAGGAAAGAGAGATGAATTGGCTTCTTGAGCCAGGAGAGACATATAAGAATTTATGTCAATAACATGAGAAAGAGGTTATCAAATATGATATGAAGCCGAGAGGCGCGGCGGAGACAAGTAAGCAGTGTGCTCTTGCAAGTCATCCGACGCAGAGAGTGGATGTGGGTGGATGTGAATACATGCAGATACATCATACACACAGATGGAGAGGAAGGAAAGAAGCAACTGCTACGAAGCAAACAAATAAAAAAAATCAAGTTTCTAGTTGAAGAGATGACATCACATACCCGAAGTGTAGAGAATTTGGTCAGGATGGTGAATGATTCTCGTCAAGGATGAAGGAATTCGAATCGATGTGCCAATCAAAATTAAGTTGGACGGAGATAATAATTCATACCATTTCAGCAGCAGTTGAAGTCGTTTGAAAAACAGGATGACTTGAAAAATACAGATTTTTGTATGTGGATAATTCCCAATGGGATATTGGTCATGGGTGGTGCCACAGGGACAGGGGTGATGTATAATCCACCTGTGCGAATTTCTAGCCCAGGGTTGAACACTCGGTGTCGAGCACCCCTAGGGCGTTAAATTAGCCCATAGCACTGGTGAACTCAATTTGCCTATGGGTTAAGAGCACTAGCATTGGTTCTGATAAAAATCAGGCTAGCTGACCCGCGAGTTTAGAACAGGTTAGCTAACCTGAGGCTTGCAACAGCATTGGTTGGCTTACTAACCTGTCAACTCCCTCTTAACCTTCCCTTAGCTTTGAATTCGAGCATTGAATACCACTCCATTTTTCCGAAAAAATCACCCAAAACCACCCGAATGCCCTCCCCGCCTCCTACCAATCGTGTCTTGCAGTGGATGCTAGATGAATCTGATTCAGAAATGATTGAAACCGAAAGCGAAGAAGAAATCACCAGGAATACTCGTGGACCAAGCAAAAACCGTCAAAGATTTGAAGGCAATCAAAAGTTGCTCACTGATTACTTTGTCGAGGGGTCTGTCTATAACGAAGAAGATTTCAAAAGACGATTTAGAATCACCACATCTCTTTTCCACCGAATTTCAAGTGAAATTGTACTGTATG
>KN361714.1:1456-15417 GCA_000785685.1 Uromyces viciae-fabae
GAAGTACTCCATATTTAGGGAGTACACAAAATCAAATAAAAAATAAAAAAAAATGATTCATGCGGGAAATATGGCCTAAAAATTTTAACACATGTATTTCCACCCTATTGGAATATGGGATAAAAAAATTTTCCACGGGGAAGCAAAAAAAGTAGGTTTTACGTTTACTTTTGCAAAAAGTGGGGCATGTACCAAAATTTTGCAAAAGTAAACGTAAAACCTACTTTTTTTGCTTCCCCGTGGAAAATTTTTTTATCTATAAAACGTTTGGGCCATATTTCCGGCATTAACCATTTTTTTTTATTTTTTATTTGATTTTGCGTACTCCCTAAATATGGAGTACTTCTTCTTTTTTTTTTTGAGCTAAATAGCTCAGAATATGCAGTAGGGGGGTTCAGGATGCTGGGAAAAAAGTTTGGTAACTCTAGGACGCCTAGAAGTATTTTTAAAACATTTTTAAAAAAATCAAAAAAGGCCAGACGGCCTCCTGACGTCAAAAGGCGGTGCGCGACAGGTTTTGGGCGGTGCGAAAAACGACCCCCTAATTTTTATGATGTTGGTTTTTCTTTTCAACTTTTTTTATGAAAATTATTCCAATGAACTGTTCTCATATAATGAAAAATACAATAGGGGGTGTCAAATATCACCAAAGCCAACATTACAAACACAACCTTTTTTTTGGATCAAACACAATTTTAATTTTTTGTTTTTCAAAAAATCTTGACCCAACTGAGGTATTTTTTCAAATGCAGTTTTTCATAAAAACATTGTTTTTTGAACCAAACCAGACATTTTAAAATAAGTGGGTTTTTTTGAAATAATCCACACCCATCACACCACATCTTTCTCTCCTCAACTACCAAATTACTTGACAACATCACACAGTTGCCACAACTCAATCCTCTTACCAATCAATATCAACTCACCTCCTCAACCAAATCAATCCTCCTCAACAGCCATTTTACTCATTCAACACTGTATTTTTTTTTACATCATATTTTCTTAAAAAGACAAACAAAACTATTTTTTTTTTTTTTGTTTCAGATCAACTCACTTGTCTCATTGGTCTAAATTAAACTCACTTTTTGTTGAGATGAAGAGGGACTGAGACCAGCAAAGCACAAGGAAAGGTGAGTGAGTTGGTGGTATGAAAGGATGATGACATTTCACACAGAAAAACAAAAGAAAAGAGACAGAGAAAAGATAGAAAAAGAAAAACTACTATACCTGAGACCAGCAAGGCACGAGGCAAGGTGAGTGAGTTGGTGGTATGAAAGGATGAGGAAAAATTCCTTCCATACTGGTTGGACTCAGTATAGTAACTACAATGTGACATGAGTGTTAAAGTATAACAATAGATGTGAAACTGAAACAAGAAATGAAAGAGAAGACAGCAAGCGTGTGAAATGTGCCTGTAGCATAAAAACAATAAGATGACTATCTTAACACTTTTATGGTGAATTTAAATTAATTGTATTCAAACCTCAGGTACACTCATCATCTTTTTTGTTCTCACTCATTTTTTTTCTCATTGTTTCTTTTTTTTTTTTTTTTTTCCATCCCGACCGCTGTGTTTTATTTTTTTCTACCATCCAGGGCTGCAGGTATCATTACCTCCCTGTCAGTACCCTTCTAGGTTTAATTTATGCATCAATCAGCCCTACAAGGGTAGCAGGAAGTCCTGGTGCCTCCTCCCTGCTACCATTGGCCCTAAATGGGGCTGATAAACCCTAAAAAGGTTGATCGGCCCCTGCACCACGCGCAAACAGGTGACATATTTTCAAAAACGCTGCGCTGACCTATTTACACGGGTCTAACTGCAGTAATTCACGTCACGTGAGAAGTCAGCTCCTGCAGGTTGGGCCGCTTGGTTCAGCTGCATAAAATCAAATAGGGCTGCCATCTGAAGGCATACCCGAGTACCCACACTGGTTCCCAACTGGGTGGGTATTTCGGATTGAAATGTTTATCATCTGCAGCAATCAAACTGCTTCAGCGATCAAAATATCTCTTACTCACCTGTAGGGCAGTTAGCTCTAACCAGACATGCCAGATCCTATACCTTTCAAATCCATTACGCCTATCAACACCCAATCAAGATCAAGTAATCAATGACTTTATCAAATCTACCACCTGATCAATAGATTGGCATGTACTAGCGGGTTATAGATATATTTGTCTACATATGTTTACAGAGATCTACAAGCATACCTTTCTATGCAAGCTGCCACCCAATTTCTTGGGTATCACAGAGCTAAACATGCACCTTTTAAATGGATGAGTTGGATGATTAGTTTCGTCAAACTTCCTTTACATACTCTGTTATCTGCAAACCTTAGTTTTTAGTTCCAACTTGTCTGCCAATAACATTCCTGAATATTTTCCTCACAGTTTTATTTTCTATTTATTTTTTATTATATTTTACATTATCCTAATCAAACATCATCATCATGAACGGGAGCCCCTGGTTAGGTTTAAGCAGCAGCATGCATGCATCAGTTTCCGACCAAAACAAAGATCACAACCAATTCCTTAGTAATTTCATGAATCAACAAACCCAAGAGATGGGCATGATGCGTAGAAAGTTGGCTGAAAAGGATGTGGCCTTTGAAAAACTGCAGGCTGAAGTTTCAGCCTTAAGGATTGGCCACAATAATCAACCAAAGGGATCCTCATCCAGCAAGAAGTTGGCCTCTCCCACCAAGTCTCAACTTTCAGGTAAAGCACCTGACAAAGCTAGTCAATCCAGACAAGTGCATAAATTGCCTTTTTTATGTTTTTGCTCTAGTCCATATCAAATAAAATACAAATTCATGAATGATGTTTTTTTTTCTCACACAATTCAGGCCAGAGAACCATTACCAGGGACCCCTGCCAAAAAAACCATAGCTAAACCTTCAACTCCAAGAGTTCAAAAAAAAAACTTGAAGCCACACCTTGTTCTGTAACCCCAAGAAGCCAAATCAAGCTACCATGGCTGACCTTCCTAAGGATTTCAATCAAACCAATGTATTTATTTTCTCTTTCTCATATTTTTCACACAAATCAAATGATACTAATCTCCTCCTTCTATCTGTTATAGCTTGCTCTCTATGGACACATAAAAATTCTCTGGGGATTGATTGAGCCACAACCCGTTCCATCTGCTCCCAAGCCCAATTTTCTGAAGGATCTTTATGGCAGGTTCAGCAATGCTGCAAAAATTGAAAATGTAGTTGAAAATTCAAATTCCGCCAACATTTTCTCCACCAATCAAGTTCAAAAACTCAAGGATGTGCTGTTGGGATGTTGCAAAATAGGGCAAGGAATTGTCAAAATAGAAGAATCATTCATCTTCTATGCTCGCAGTTGCCTTGCCAGGATTGGATTATGTGTCTGGTGTCCCAATCTGGAAGAACCAATCAATTCTCTCCTCAACTCAGCATGCCAAATATCCACCGTGGGAAACTTTCGCCAAATTGCTTCTGCTGGGGCCTACAGCTACATGAATATCAATTTGTCATATGTGAATGGGTTTGATCTTTTAACTCAATTCTACAATCACTTTGTCCATTTTCACATGAGGGATAGATTTATGAAGTAAACTAGAAATGTTGGTGCACATGATTGTGAAGAACAAAAGAAAGCTATTCAAAAGGCTTGTGAACGTGTGAGTATCAGTCTCTAATGAATAAATAACCTTGATTACATTCAACTAATGTTTCAATTGCATTTCTATTTGTAGCTTTTTAATTCCAGGGTACAGTTTGTGAAAGACCAACAACTTCCAAGACACTTCAAGAAGATTGTTGAAGATATCCATTCCCATAGTGACAATGAATGCAACACAAAGCACAAGGTTTACGTCACCAAAACCTTGGATTTTTGCTCTCAAAAAGCCAATGAATCTTGTCTCAGACTGGCCAAAGTCATGGCGATTACTTCTTCAGTACAGGTAAAGCAAAGTCATGCTCAAAAGCGTGTCTTGCCAAAGGTTCTAAAACCAAGCATCTTCCCCCGCCCTCCTAAAAAGTTGCCAATTGACTTTTACGATGCTGATTGGTTTAATGAGCTCCTTCCAACATGGCCCTTGTAGAGCCAACCAAATGATTGGCTGGCTCTACAGAGGTTGGTGGGCCCTTGTAGAGCCATTTTAAATTTTAGTACAAGCTGAAAATTCCACTCATCAAAAAAAAATCTGGTTGGATCAACTTTTGCACCAGCCAGATTGAATTTTCACTTCTGCCATAGGTCAGACAAAAAAAATTTTGTGTTTTTGTTTGTTGATACTATCTTTCTAGTATTTTATTTTTATTTTTTTTATTGTTTTGTTTCGCAATGTAATATAACTCATGTTTATTTACTTTTCCTTCTTTTAGATTCATAGCAGGAATTAATTGGTGCTGGTTATGATTAGACGTTTTGATGGTGAGTTGTTCTTATTTTAATTTTAATTTTTTCTATTCTTGCAAACAAAGCAAACCGGGGGAAATTACCACACAACACATACTGCCTGCACACATTTGGTACTGGGGTAAATAACCATGCAACACATACTACCTGCACACAATTGGTATTGGGGGATATTACCATGCAACACATACTACCTGCACACATTTGGTACTGGGGGAATTGAACTGCATTACTAATTTCAATGTCTAATTTTTTTAACTCTTTTTTTATTTTTAATTTCAAAATAAAATACTTTAAAGATTCCAGGTACTTCAGCTGCAGAAATTAGCTGTTGTCAATCTGAAAGAAGGAAAATTAGATAAAAATAAGTTATATTACATTGCAAAACAAAACAACAAAAAAATAAAAATAAAAATAAAATACTACCAAAAGTAGTATGAAAAAACAAAACACAAAATATTTTTGTCAAACCTATGGCAGAAGTGAAAATTCAATCTGGCTGGTGCAAAAGTTGATCCAACCATATTTTTCCTGAAGAGTTGAATTGAAGTGATGGATAATTATGAGACATTGAAGGAAATCATTCCAACATTTGTTTAGCATTGAGATTGATTTGGCCTTTTGTTTTGGTTTTGAGATTGAGTGCCATCAGTTGGTAGCCATTGACCTTTGATTTAGGAGGTCTTCCAATCTTTTTTGAATGTTTGGTACCAAAGACAGTGTCATATTTTTTTTGGATCATCAACCAGTTAGTAATGATCAGGTGATATTCTTTTTCGTGTGTCCCAGATTAGTTGGAGACTTGGGGGGATCATCAGAAGTCTGTTGATTTTTGGAACTTTGTTGGCCTCTGCAAGGCATGTCTTTGGAGGATGATTTGGAAGGAATTATTTTGAGTTAATGAACAATGTACACCATAAACCAAAACGGTTGTACAACCCCCAACCCCAGGACTACCCAATTTCCACCATCTTCCATCAAAAACCGCCACCTCAAAACGGCCATGGGCAGAAATACAGCTTTTCTATTGCTTCAAACCTCCCAATCCAATTTCAACCTGGCAATTTGTTTTTTTGTCACCACTTGCTTTGATTTGAAAATCCCACAGGTTTTTTTTTTTTCATCTCTTTTCTTTCTCATCAACCATCACACTAACAATGATACCTCCCTGCTCCATATAACCAGGTCCAACTCCCTGGTTTGTTTATTTTTGGTTCTAGCTCAATTCCTTCAAAAAATAGCTTACATCCTTTTTTTTCAATTATTATCCTCAGAGTTCTTCCTCACACCAACAATGATTGCTCCTTGCTTCAAATAACCAGGCCCTAATCCCTGGTTTTTTTATTTATTTTTTGGTCCATTCTGGAGTGAGTAAAAATCATGATTTTTTTTATTGTGCTCTATTGTTGGGGTCCTATGTGGTTGTGGGTTGTAGCACAAAGCTCACCTGCTACCACACAGTGGGATTGGTGATAAATTGTGGCAAACACAATGATTCATCCATCCCCACCCCAGAAAAACTTACTATTTCAACAAATTTCTCACTCTCTATTTCTGTTTTGTTGTGATTCTGCTGATTGCAGGCTCCATGGCATCCAAAAATTACAACCCACAAGTTAAGGCCAGAGTGGTGAAGCTAATACTGCAAGGGACCAGTCCTGGTGATGTAAACCAGTTAATTGACATGATGATCTCAACTCAATCCATGCACCAATGGAGGTCCTTGTTCATGACAACACGTGAAGTTTTATGTGACCTGGTACTTTATGAGAAAATGGGGGCTCCCTTCAAGGTTTCAATTGAAGAACACAAATTCATACTGGATGTCTTAAAGTATGAACCCTGCCTGTATCTTGTTGAGATACAGGCACGTGTGGAGGCTATGACTGGTTTTTTCCACCCAAAAATGATGTTGCATCACAAGTTAACCAACCAAGACACTCAAAGTAGCTTGGACTGTTGATCAGGGTCAATGCCCATTCAAAGGTGCCCATTACATTGGTAGAGTAGCAGATATAGCATCTGAATATATTGTGTTTCTAGTCATGTCCTTGAAGCTTGAGTTTTTTTTTAAAAAAAAAACTTTTTTTCACAAAACTCAATTTTTTAATTTATTTTTTTTGGCATAGATGAATGTGCTGTTACGGCTGAGGATCAGAATCAAAGATATGGAAAGTCTCATATTGGATCACACACAGCATGTGTGCCCCGCTCCAATTCAACTATTTGTTGGAGTGTACTTCCGGCGGTTTCATTAGATGGACTGGTTGCAGTAATGAAACAAGAGGGGTCTATTAATTGCTTGGACTTTGAATATTTTTTGGAGGTAATGCTGGTAAGTCCCATGATTAAATGTCTGGTTGGTCTGTTTAATCCACTTTGAGGCTGATTGACTCAATGGTTAGCTTCCTTGTATGAACTAATTCCCAGACCGTAACAGTGTTTTGGTTATGGATAATGCTAAGATTCATCATGGTGGACACATTGAGGAGTGATGTGCTAATCAAAATGTCCTCTGCATTTATCTACCACCACACTCCCCGGATTTCAGCCCAATTGAAAAGCTATTCTCAGTCTTAAAGTCTCACCTCAAAAGAGAGCAGATTCTTACAGGGACCACAGAACATGGAGAGGTCATAAAGGAGTATTTACCAGGCTTGGTTACTCCGGGGCTCATGCACAAACTATTCTCAGGCAGCGGTATCCTTAATACAATAAAAGTATCATCAACAATAAATAATTACCAGATAAAGCTTTTCCTTCTTTTTTTTATTGTCAATGTTTTTATTGGAAAAATGCACCATTACTTTTATTGGATCGATGCACCACTTTTCCTTTTTTTTGGAAATAATTGCACTTTCTTTCCTTGTTTTGAAATTCACTAATCTTAGTTTCATTGCAACAGGAAAAATTTTTTCAAATGATATATAATTATCAAAAGAGAAGTTAAACAAGACAAAGAGAAATCATGTAAGAAAAAGAGAAATTAAACATGATTTTTTTTTTAGATGGCAGCCTTATGTAGTGCTCAAAGACCAAAATTTGATGGTCTGAAGTTATTCATAACCATTCATTTCATAATAATAACTAAGAAGCCATTCATTTCATCATAACAAGTAAGACTTCTGTAAAATAATTATGAAATGAAATATGTGTCATTAAAGGTAAAAGAAATATCAATAACACTTCGTATAATGATAATAAGATAAGACTTTCATTTGATGAAATTCAAAAAGATAATCAAAGATCAGAAAAATATAAATTGGAAGATACGTGATGATCATGGAGGGGAAGGTGTTGAACGATTTGGTATTTTTTGTCCTAATTGAGATGCCCCCAAAGATAACTGGACTGCTGGTCCAGCAAAAAACCCAAGCAAAATCAGCTCCTCTGTAGTAGTGGCCTCAAAGAAATTACAATTTGTTATGGCATGGCGCTGTACCAGGTTGAGCAGTTTTTTTTTTTGTGGGATTGTGGGTGAGGCTAATGATTTTTTTTTTTGGATTGTGGGTTAGGTTAATTGAAAAAACTTGAATAACTTTTAACCATATAATTAAGAACCAAAACTGACAAAACAAGCTTAACATGAGTTTTTTGACAAATAAAAAAGTAAAAAAGAAAACAGAAGAAATTGGCTTCATACCACACTGCGTGAATCAATCTGACTAAGGAAGACAAAGATGTATTTTTAAGAGCAAGAGAGTCACACAGAATAGAGAAAAGAATTTTATATGAAGAAGAAGATAAGTATTGGAACACAATAGGAAAAAGAGAAATAAAAATAAGAAAGAAATATAAAAAATAATTAATGTTGAGAGGTGACATACATTCTAAGATTGTTCAAGAATTCTGGAGGTAGTCACTTGATTTTCCTTTTTAAGCTGCTTGATATCTTGAGTTTCATAAAATGTGTTGATTAGAAAACAGGCATACTGGTTTTTGAAGATTTTATTTTATCACCAATTATGATTCTAGCACAAAAGAGAAGCTTGAATGCTTTTTTCTTGGGAATTTAGAAAGCAGTGAGTGATTGAGACTACTGGTAGAGATACTGAAAGGAGAGTTTTTAGGTTTCAAGCTTTTTTATCATCTTGCTGTGGAGCGGCTGCAGCTGAATCCAAGCTTCAAATTTCAACATTAATTTTTTTTGTCTTTTTGGATTGCTGATCTAGGATAATCAAATTTTTTTCTTTTATCGTTTTTTTTTATTCTTTTTAATCTTTTTTCATCTTTTTTATTCTTTTTAATCTTTTTCAATCTTTTTAATCTTTTTTTTGGGTGTAATCATGGGTTAGGTTAACCAGTTTGTTGCTTTATTTTATCTTCTTTTGGTAGAACTGTTGTTTATTATAACCAGATTTTATTTTTTGATGAAACACAGGTGAGGGATTTTTATTGTGGGTTTAACTGGCAGTGTGGTAATACCTGTAGTGTAGCTAAACTGGTAGCCTAACTACACCTGTAGCGTAGTGTAGGGTAGCTGAAGATCAACTATGCTACCAGGAAAAGCATTTTCTTCTAGTTTTACTCAATTTACACTAAAAGATTTTCTAAATTGGGCCACTTGAAAGTTAACACTACAGGCACCCAAAAAAAAAAAACAATTCACTACACTACTTGGTAGCATATTGTAAGTAAAAATTGAGCTAACACTTCAGGATGAAACCGGGTTGGGTCCAGGTCTAAAATCAATGCCCAGAACCTCCCCACTTTAGAAAGCTCCCTGGGTTGGGTTGGGTCATATCTCATTGTTTCTTTCTTTATAGTGCCCATACCTGCCCCATTTGAAAGTGGTGCAGGTGCGGGCCGGGTTGGGGTTGACCCATTTCATTTGCTCAAAGAAAAAAAAACTTATATATATTTCAATTTTATCATTCCTAGCTATTGTTTTCATGTATACTCATAACCTCATTAGTATCAATTTGTTATAATAATTTAAGGGCATTAGAATTGGCAGCACCCAAAGTTGATTGTGCACCTCCTTTTGAGTGCCAGAGGACATTCAGCTTTTTTTTTTTTTTCGAATATTTTTTAAAAATACTTCCAAAGGTTCTCCAATTCCAAAATAATTTTGGGGAGCCTTCTGAGCAGCCCTGCTTGATCTTCTGAGCTTTTTAGCTCAGAAAAAAATTGTGAGGTACTCCATATATAGGAATTACACAAAATCAAAAAAAATATTTAATGCAGGAAATATGGGCAAGAAATTTTATCACATTTATTCCAGCCTTATTGGAATGTAGGATCAAAATTTTATCCACAGGGAGGAAAAAAAAGGTGCCTTTGCGTTTACTTTTTCAAAATTTTGGTGTATGCTATCAATTTTTGCAAAAGTAAATGTAAAAGAAACTTCTTTTCCTTCCCCGTGGATAAAATTATTATCTCTCATTTCAATAAGCTTCAAATACCCTTGATAAAATTTTTAGCCCATATTTCCCACATTAACTATTGTTTTTTTTTTTGATTTTGTGTAATCCCTATATATGGAGTACCTCAAAACTTTTTTCTGAGCTAAAAATATCAGAAGATGAAGCAGGGGTACTCAGAAGTCTGCCGAACAAGTTTGGTAATTGTAGAAACTTTGGAATTATTTTTAAAAAATATTTGAAAAAACAAAAAAAACTGGACATCCTCTGGAAGTCAAAAGGAGGGGCACAATTCACTTTGGGAGGTGCCCAAAATAATTCCCTAATTTAAAAATATATCAATAAATAGACCATTTTTTATACTTGTATCACTATAATGTATGTAGTTAAAAATTTTAATCATCAAAATAAGAAAGTAAAATGATAAAATCAATAAATAGACATTTTTGATACTGTATATAGTTCAATCATTAAAATCAAGAAATTGAATGAATTAGAAAAAAAATAAATCAATCTCATCCTCTGCAGTTTCATCAAAACTGCTGAGAATGTGACCCTCATCTACATTGATCCAGTCTTGCCCACAGATTAGTGCCTCAAGTGTATATATCATACTTGAGATGCATACAATAATCACTGAGGATTCTTCCTTGAGTTGAAAAAGCTAACTCTGATGCTATAGAAGTCATAGGGGCCATCAAGATGTGGTTTGCAAGCATTGAGAGAGTAGGTAATGGGAGTGTGTTGACCTTCCACCAAAGAGGGAGGTCAAACTCCGGCAATTCAGTGTTGTTTTCAATGGTTGGTTTGTTTAGATACAAATCTAAGTCCGCTGTTTTTGAGGACAAAACAGCCATTTTTTTCCCAGAAAGACATTCTCAAAATTTTGCTTCTTCATCATTCTGGTCCAGCAATTTCTTTATGATTTGATTTTCATGTTCTTTTGATTTTGACTGAATTTTTTTTTTTTTTTTTTTGAATGGCCAAAACTTTCTGGTTCCATTTGTATAATTTGCTTTTGACCTGTGTAATACTGGGTGAGATAGAAGGTTGATTTGGGGGAGTCAGCGTAAATTAAAGTAAGCCAATTTTGTATCAAGGGTCAAAGAACAGCATAATAAAGGCGAATAAGTTGATCTTCTGCCAGTATTTTTCATATTTTTTTTGCATCAGCTTGACTAGATCAGAAATGTTTTTTGGAGCCAATTGAAGTGCTTTATCAAGATGATTATCAATCTTAATAATATTGCAAAATACCATGTGGGAAGTAGGGTGATGTGACATTCCTAATTCCAATGTTGCTAATAAATAGAATGAAATTATTAAAATTCGGATTATTGAATTAGAAGTTAGAATGGAAACAATAAAATAAAAAAGATATGTGTAATGCTTACCAGTGTTAAAAATATGGAGGAAATCTTTCATTGTTTGAGCTTCATGCCACTCTTCTTGGGTTAAGCTATTGGTATAGCTAGCATCTTTGAGGGCCAGATATTCAAAAGCTTCCTTGTAAGAAATTACTGATTCAAGAATCAAAAAAGTGAAAATGGTATGTTGGCCATTTTTATTGCTTCTGCAAACTTCTGTTTGCGTGTGGGAGTGCTCTTAAAGTATTTCACACTGAAGCAAACCTTGGAAATTGTGGTTGAAAAAGTCTTCAGACCTACCTTGACAATTGAATTGATCATGTGGGCCACACATCAAATAGGAAAAAAAATCCGACCCAGTTTGGGTGGGGTGTTGCTTTTATCCTTGAGATACAATTGAAGGCAAGATACGGCGGAATCATTCAACAATTTATTGTCAATGGTGATGAAGCCCACCTTGTCAACAATTTTCCATTCATTTATGGAAAAGATCAGCTGATCTGCTATTGCAAGTCCAGTGTGTGGAGGGGGAAGTTCTTTGAAAGATATCAATTGCTTCATTAGCTTCCATCTAGGTGAGATGTAGTGTACAGATATCACCATGAAGGGGGTTTGGTTTTGGGAGGTCCATAGGTCTGTGCTCAAGGAAAATCAATTGTATTGAGAGATGCTGGCAATGATATCCAGTTTCATTGAATGAAACATTGCCATGATGTCCTTTTTGACTGTGATCCAACCATAAAGCTTAAAATTTGGTTGCAATGAAGCAACAAATTGCTTGAAAATCAGGTACTCATGTAAGAGTTTAGAGTATTGATTCTTTATTGCAGTAATATAAGACTCATAGCAGTAAAATAACTGAAAAACAACTTTTAGTGGCAAAAATATAAAAAGCAAGAATATATAATGGAAATTTTTTTTACACCTGATATTTTAGTATAGTAAACAATTAATTCTAGATTTAAATATTTTTGTTCAGAATTTTTTGGGTAATAAGGGAAAGCCTCCACTAATCCTTCAACTCTCGCCTCCTGGAAAGTTAGTTTAATCTGAAGCCTTGTAGGTCTTTGATTTAGTTGTGATTGAGTAGTGTTGATTGAATTTGACTTGATTGTTTGATTTTTTATTTGTTGAACTTTTCATTTTTTATTTTTTATTTTTCTAACAACCGCCGCAGTCAGTACTGCGCTTGTAGTTACCAGCCAACAGCTCAACCAAATAGAATGGCTTTTTCTTGGAAATGATCAGTTTGGTGAGTAGATCATGAGATTTTTCTTGACTAAATACCCAGTTTGATATAGATCTGGGGGTTGTTTGCAATAAAGATTGCTTGCTCTTAGAGAGGTAGGTGCTGCATTGCTCAAGGTGGCGCCACAGGTGCTTTTTGCTGCATGAGCTCTTCCCCAGAATAGAGGTTTGGCAGTCATTACAGACAGAAATCATGCTAAGTTTTAGTAATACTACATACTGCTAGCTATGAAAAAATGACCGCTATGCTACCTGTTTTCAGTCAAAAAAGTGCAGTATCGCCACCGTTGGGCCAAGGGCTGGTATTCCAGCTGGGGATTGTTGAAATCTTGAAAGGAACCACCTGGAAAATGGGAAACCCTCCTCTCTTCCAGAGCAAACTTTAACCTAAACCTAATTGAGTGTCTCATCAGACCATCATCACCCTAGCTTAAAATGTACCAGTTGCTGATGACCTAAAATTAGAGTATTTTTATTTTGCTTATTCTTAATCATATTTCTGTGCTTCCTTCAAGATCTCCTCTGGGAAGAAAATTGAATTCAACTCAAAAAATAAAATCAATTACTTTCCTTGCTCTTACTTCATCCTTTCTGACACATGTAAAGTGTGCTCTTCAAGACAACTAAGGAACTTTATCTTCAAAGTGACTAAACAGCACAACTCCAACATAACTGAAGTAAATACATATCATTTTTAATAAATTCTATTCATACTTTCAACTAATTTTATTCTCTCAGGTGATCAAGAGGGATAATTTTGACAAAGGAATTCTTAATTGATTATAATTACTCAAAACAATCAAGATCAAATCAGTATGATTAATTTCTGGCCCCTGGTAAATTCACAGCATATTTTTTTGCCAAAACACAGCAATTCCCACGGAATTGCCGTGTTTTGAACCAAACTTTGCCATTACACGGCGATTGCCGTGTAAAAAAAAAGACATACACGGCAATTGCCGTGTAATGGCCAAAAAATGCCGTATGGTGGCTAAAAAAAAGGAAACAAAAAAGATAAAGAAAAAGTAAAGAAAAGATAAATAACAAGTTAATGAAATATTAAAAATAAAAGAATAAACATGAAGATAAAGAGAAAAAGAAAAAAAAATATGAAAAGAAGAAACATAAAAATAAAAAGGAAAATGAAAATGAAAATGAAATAAAATAAAATAAAATAAAATAAAATAAAATAAAATAAAATAAAATAAAATAAAATAAAATAAAATATGAAGAAAGCAATCTCCTACCACTAAAGCTCAAATCATTGTCATCTTCAATCCTCAATAACTTTCAACTCACCTCATCAAACCTATCAAACTCCATCACCATCTTCATCATCACCCCCTCATCCTTCTTCCCATCAAAAAAAATTTTCAACTTTCAACTTTTTTCAAGCTGCGAAGGATCAAATCCTTCCACCACCAAAAAGGAAAAAAAAAAAAAAAACTACTCAAACTCAAATCAGCATCATCTTCAGTCTTCAATAACTTTCAACTCAACTCATCAAACCTATCAAACTCAATCACCATCTTGGTCGAAGCTTTGCTGTTATCCTTCATTACCAGGTGATCTAATTCGATTTCGGCGTGGC
>JNCO01003177.1:0-17237 GCA_000785685.1 Uromyces viciae-fabae
CTTTTTCTTTTTCTTTTTCTTTTTCTTTTTCTTTTTCTTTTTCTTTTTCTTTTTCTGTTTCTTTCTTTTTTCTTGTTTTCTTTTTTCCTTTTTCATTTCATTTTATTTCCTTTTTTATTTTTTATTTTTCTTCTTTCTTATTTTTCTTTTCCCTTTATTTTTTCTTTCTTTCTTTCTTTCTTTCTTTTTTTTTTTTTTTTTTTTTTTTTTTTTTTTATTTTCTCTTTCTCTTTATTTTTGATTTATTGACATTGTATACAACACTGTCAATTGTTGTATACAATAAAACAGGAGGTTCCCTAATGTTGTATACAATAGGGGGTTTCAAAGCAAGCATTGCGTGCGCATGCAGCTCATTTTTCTGATTGGCATGCACCCCACAAAAAAAAAAAAAATACACTGAGCACCCCAAATTTTTGATTTTTTCTCTTGATCTCACTCACATCTCCATTCCCCCCACAGATCTCCCTTTTCTATTTTTTCTTGTTCAGTCTCATTATCTACCATTTCTGTCCTTCCTTGAAATTGTTTTATTTGATTATTCCATTGGTCTCCCAAAATCTTCCAATATCAAAAACCTTAAAAAAGACTCCATCTTCTCCATTCTCATTTCATTCAAAATAGCTTATCAGCAATGTTTTCTCTTTATGTTGCTCATTTTTTTTTTTTGGAATTCATCAAATGAAAAAAAGAAAAACACCTTAGAGAACAAAAAATATTATGCATCAACAAAAGATGATCTCCTTCCAAGTAGGATGATCTATTTTCAAATAATTGTATAAAGAAATGCAAGACAGGTTCCATAATAAAACTTTAACTCCCTTCCAGAGTTGAAATTTCTGCGCCCCTTCTTGAGTAGACCAACAAATTTTGGGTGGAATGAATCTTAACATGTCATTGTGGGCCTCATCAAGAAAAACTCAGAATCTAGAGATAAACTGGAAATTAAAAAAGTTGTCAACAGACATACTTGTTAGAAGACAGATTTGAAAGAATCAAATTCTTATTGATTCTTTTATTTTTAATATTTAAATGAAAGGAATATATAAAAAGAAAAAAACATACATTAGAAGAACACTAAAAAACCCCATCTTAAAAAGATAAATCTATAGGAATTCACACCTCTTCAATATCATGAAATGGAAACATTTGTCACTCTTTTTCACAATTAAATAAGCTGCTAGAGGCTTTTACTTGAGGAATACATGCTAGCACATTTTTTTGCAAAGATTTTGTCCTGTTCTTCCTTGTTCATGGAATTGCAACTTAAAATAATAAAATTGCAATTGTGAACAAGAGGAAATTTAATTCATCAATATCTTTTTCTCAATATCAATAAGATGGGTATAGTAAATTAAAAAAAATAAAGGTATTCAAAAGTTTTTAAGTTTACCTTGCTAAAAATAGCATTCAGACCTGGAACAACTAGATCTCCCTGAATCTCCAAAAAAAAAGTTCATTTCAGTAAGCTATCGTTAGAAAGATTCTAAACTTGTCTTTTGATCAGAACATACATACTTTTTTGGTTTATTGGAGACAAAAACTCCAGTTAGTCATGAGTTGAGATTGTGATCAAATCAAATTTCCAAGGAGAAGCTAAAGGATTCATCTCAATAATGGCTGGATTGTTTGATAATACTGATGCATGCCTTTAATTTGATGTATAAATCAAGATTACCGAGCAATAATTTGGATAGTTGCAAGGATTTTATCTTAAGAAATCAGCCAATTTAACGATTAGAAACAGTGTTCTCTCTTTAGGAATTAATACAGAAAAATCAGTCAAGAGTAATCACTTCAACTTGAATATTGATCATTCTAAAGGTGATGGGTTATCCATTGGCAAATTTGTGTTAGTACACAATATCTCAAAGCGTTTCAGTAGCTATGAGTTGATCATGTGGAAACATTTGGAAATAAATCTCTCAAATGAAAGTTAAATACCTTAAGTGTCAGCCTGTGAGATACAAACAGTATCCAGACAGCCTACACAATACCCAAAGTACTCAAAAAGGGGCTTAAAAATATACTAATGGTTCCTTAATGAATTGAATAAAGGAAAAAAAGGAAAAAAATCAAAATGAATGTTTACATGTTACTAAAGAGAACTTTAATTACATGTAACAACATCCTAGTAATAATTCATAATCCATAAAATAATGTGAAATTATCTACAACTATTATACATTAATTTAAACAAAGAATACATAATAAATATGTAGAGTAATTCAAATAAAATTTCGGAAATGTAATAATTCATAATCCATAAAATAATGTGAAATTATGTACAACTATTATACATTAATTTAAACAAAGAATACATAATAAATATGTAGAGTAATTCAAATAAAATTTCGGAAATTTGAAATAACTTTATTGAAACATTTCAAATATCTATATCTTGTCCACTCTTGACAGTTGGCTATACATATTTCAAGAGTGAGAATGGAAAGAGATAATTGAAATGATTTCCATTTGAAATCCCTGACAACCCTGGATTCCAAAGAGCACCCAAAGGAAGGACTTAAGGATTCCCCTTGAACTCTAGAAAGATTATAAATAGAGGGCCTCTTTTTCCCTCTTCCCACTTTAATCAGAGTCTTCAGATAATACAAGTAAGTATAAATATCTGTGTGCCTCTCCCCACATTCTATAGAGCTTCCCCACTACCCTTTTTCCTGTGGATCTTCTACATCCACTTACTAGAATAGTATTCATAGTAGAGTTATTTCAAAACCCCCTCTATACATATTATTCTTTAAAAGCATTTGCAGCAAGACTACCACCTCTGAATGCAGCCAACCTAATAAGGTGCTTGACAAATTTTTATTATTCCCCCCTTTACTTCCAACTCCTCTTAAATCATTTAAGAGTTTTTATTTCTTAAATAAATGTCTATTTAAAAATATCCATACAAGTTTCTTTCTGGTTGCCATCACAACCTTCTACATAAGAGACACCACTTGGCTAGTGGTACTGGTGTTATTAAGATTGATACTCTCATAAATAACTGCCATAGGTGTAAATCATTGACTGTGGAGTCATTGTAAAACCTAAAAATAAATACATAAGGACAGGAATAGTACTGAAAGGTTATTTTCACCCTTCATTTTCATATCCAAGCCTTACATTAAGTCCTTGGTGTTGCTATTTATGAGTCTTGTTTGTGGGGGGAGCTGCTGCTGGTTTTCTTTTTAGAGGCATGGGGATATAGAAGTTGAGAAGAGGTGGGTTAAGTTGGGTGGTATGGAGCTGGAAAGTGATCTGAAAAGTGTTGGAAGCTTGGTCTTCAGGGTTATATTTGAAGAACAGCATGCAAGGTTTGCATGCAGAGGCCCCCAAAAAAGTTTTGATTTAAAATTAACTGCAGGCACACGCGGGGTCTACTCTGAAAGCCCCTAATATTTTGGGTCCCCCCCCCCCCCCCCCCCCTGTCATGGATTTAGGTCTCTGCTTTCAAAATTGAATTTTAGTACATCTGTGCTTTATAGACATCATATCAGAGCTTTTTCCTGATTTCATCATCAAGAACCCTCAGCATTTTGATCTTCAAAAAACGTGAGAGCCATCTCAACATTCTTCTAAATTTAAAGAAAGTTTTAGATTAAATTTCATTGCCAGCATATTTGACTAGGGCAGCTGAATCACAGTTAATTTAGGATGCAGTCCACTTATTTTAAATTGGTTGAGCTCACCTGATTTAATACACATTAAAGGTGGGTCCCTTTGACACAAAATTGAATTTTAGTACATCTGTGCTTTATAGACATCATATCAGAGCTTTTTCCTGATTTCATCATCAAGAACCCTCGGCATTTTGATCTTCAAAAAACTTGAGAGCCATCTCAACATTCTTCTAAATTTAAAGAAAGTTTTAGATTAAATTTCATTGCCAGCATATTTGACTAGGGCAGCTGAATCACAGTTAATTTAGGATGCAGTCCACTTATTTTAAATTGGTTGAGCTCACCTGATTTAATACACATTAAAGGTGGGTCCCTTTGACACAAATTCCATTTGGTCAGCCCAATCAATTTTAAATTTTTGACTGCATCCTAAGATACAGTTACCCAATTAGATATGCTGGCAGTGTTTGTCTCACCAGCTTGCATCCAGCAAAAAAAATCATCTCCCCTGTTGCATAGCTTCAAACAATTAACTGTGCCATAGAGATGAGACACCAAATACTAATAGAGCTCAAGCATCACATTGAGGTAAATATCATTGAAGATGAAATTAACCCACAATGGTGAAACAGTAACTAAACATGTATCAGGTATTGTGTGTTATTGTATCAAAATACATGTATTTTTTATGTGTCTGTTATCAGCTACAATACATGCTTTTCCAAAACTGTGTATTTTTGTTTCCAATACAATAAAATGAAAGAGGTAGGGGTCAAATCCATGCTGTATTGTATTGAAATACATGTATTATCTGTTATCAGATGCAATTAATATTTTTCCAAGACTGATCATTGCCAATACAGATACAATACATGTATTGTAACTGTTTCACACTTATAACCCACAATCCAAATTATTCCAAAATGGCTGTATTGGAAGGTTTTAAATATTGATTGACCAAAAATCCAAGCGAGAGAATAAAATGGCACATCCCAAGAGGTGTTTTGTCACAATGAAGGATAGGCTTCAAAAAACTCAACGATTAGAATGCTATGGCCTTCAAAAGAGGCATATTGAAGGTGCAAGGTGAGTGGATCTGTTTTTGAGGTTCAGGATCCATGTATAAGATACAATTACCCTCCTTTAACTGTGCCGAATCCCATTTTTCCAAGTACGTTTAATTATTGAATTTGATGTCTTCAAGATATCCCAGAATGTTAAAATAATGCAGAAAATTGAAAAAAAAAAAAAAAAAAAAGAATTTCTTTCTGTTTATTCTAGAAATATCACTTAGATTCAGAAAAAAAGGTTTCACATTAACAGTTCCAAAAACAAGCCATTTCAAAATAGTGTAAACATATCAATGAGCAAGCCACCAGACTTGGTCCATATTGAGAGAAATAATGCTCCCAGGAAAATCTTCTGGCAACCAAAGTAAAAAAAGGAGAATTGAGTCACAAGCCCCTCTCCACACTCTTTTTATATTTATTGATCCTCCAATTATAGGTATGTGAAGAAAATGGAATTGATTGCTAAAAACAAAAGCCAGAACTAAAAAGAAAAAAAAAGATAAGAATTTGAGAAGGAAAATATAAAAACAAAGTAGGAATAAAGATTCAAGAAGCATACCGTAGTTTTTAAGAATATTTTTCTAATTTTAGTTAAAGGATAGCAGAAGAAGAGCAGTTATGACAAGCTTCTAAGATGTATCGAAGTTATTTAAAATAAAGAGATAAAAAAATGATAAATAAAAAGAAATAAGAAAGAAAATAACAAGTTTTAGTATTTCTAGAAATAAAGAAATGAATAAAAACGATTGAAGTCATACAGGTTTTAATTAACCAAATACTTTGAAGAAAAAGCCTCCAGGTCTTGGGATTTGCTGTTGAGGTTAACTGAAGGAAGAAGAATCAGAGTCTTGATTGATTGAGATTATGAATTATTTTTCTCACCAAATCAAATAAGAGTTGAAGTATAGCTGGGAGAATCTAGATTAGAAATGTTTTTCTAACAAGTTGAGTGGATTCTCTGAGTGAATTGAGAAGTGTTGTTCTGGATTTTAACCGTTGTGAATGATGATAATGACAAACTGAGTTTGAGGGAAAAACTAGGTTTGAGCTTGCAAAAGAGGTTTATTTTTGCCAGGGGTTTCCAGGATAATATTTCAACAGTATGTGAACATATTTCAATTATCTGCATCCTTTAAATCTAACAGTTAAATTTACCAATGCTATGCTTAATGTGAATTTTGATAATTTTCCCAGTTTAAATTTAGAACAAACATATTTAAAAAACACCAGTGGGAATTGGGGTAAACCTACCACCATTTGACTTCCGGATATCTCAGGAGCCAAGGTTTTTCTTACTTCAAATTCTCACATAATTATCTTCTATGCACAGTCACTGTGCAATCTGCACAGTCAATATGCATTAAATTTACATTGGAATCATCTTACTCATTGACTATTCCAAATAATTAATGAGTAAGTTTCAAGTAAGAATACAAGTAGTGTGAAAGTTACCACATGACAAATGAAGAAAATTTGGACTGAAAATACAATTGATCAATGGATCAATTCCAGTGCAACTAAGAGGATCAATGGATCAGACTAAGGACTAGGGAGCTCAATTTTGATGGGTAAGAGAGGGATGATTGGGACTGCTAAATGAAGAAAGCAGGTTTTGAGAAACAAGAACCAATGAGTGTTTATATCATATTTGGGGTTTAAATATCCACAGTGGAACACCCCTGGCATTTTATGGCCAGGGATTAAGCAGAAATGACAGAGGTCTTTACAACCATTTTGTCTTAGTGTTAATAAATTTCAACATAACAAACTTTCTTTCTTTTTTTATTTCAAATATCGTGTTTTGCAAAACTGTTGGACACTTTTGCAACTTTTTTTTGAAAAATTATGCATTTAGACTGTAGGTTTTGTCATGGTGAAGTTTTTGCCCATGCGGGTGTCAACCTTATTTGAATTGAATCATGTAGGTCTTGCGGGTTGGAGGTCGAAGTATCCCAGACCTTTCAAGAAAAAACTAAAAAAACCAAAAAAAAATATATAAAAGTATGCATATACAAACATTCACTCGCATCGAAACTGTCCAACAGTTTTGCAAAACACAATAAGTAAAAAAAAAAAGAAAAAAAACATTACAATTTCATAATACAAAAAAAAAAAAAAAATCACAAAAAAGAAAAATGTAAATATGTAATGAAAAAAAAAAAAATAATAATAATAATAATAAATAATAAATAAAAATAATTAAAAAAAGAAATTAGAAGGAATAGAAAAAGGTGAAACAAGAATTAAATTAAATAAATTTAAATGAATAGATTGAACTAAAATTATTTCATTAAATTTATTTAAATTTTTATTTTTATTATTATTATCTTTATAATTATTATTATTAAATTTAGTTGATAATGATGATAATTTATTTATAAAATTTTCATCTAATTTAATTTTTATCTTTGGTATTTCTAAATATCCTGGTCTTAATGGAATTAATATTAACTTGATATTTTCAACTTCATCTTCCTAATTATTTTTTTAAAAAATTTGAAAAAAAAATTAAAAAAAAAGAGATCAGTTCTAACTGGACTTGATTTTAAAACAAGCAAGCAAGGAGAGAGAGCAAAAAAAAAAAAAAAAAAAAAAGTTAAAAAAAAGTTAAAAATGAAAAATAAAAATTACTTTAGGAATGAATCGACCTTGTACCCGTCCTGCAACCAACCAATCTTTCGAATGATTCAAGAGCTGATAAGTCAAGAAAGGAGGACTCGAGATAAGATTTGAATCATGGGAAACATGGGGATGAAACCACTTAAAAGTAGAAGAGATTAAAATCTGAATTCTAATTGGTTTTCCAACTAATTTTTCTTCTTGATAATCTTCTTGTTGATAATTAATAGTCGTCAATATCTACACATTACATATCAAAAAAACAAAAACAAAAAAAAAGGTTAATTATATGATCATATTCATCTACTTTTATTCCTCCTCAAATAAATAAATAAAATAGAAAATCGGTTAATTATATGATCATATTCATCTACTTTTATTCCTCCTCAAATAAATAAATAAAATAGAAAATCAATTTAATCCTTTCTTTTTTTTATTTTAAAGAAAAAAAGGATCAAATACAATAAACCTTTACAAAACTAACCGTTGATTTAGATAATTTAAACGGTGTTGAGATTGTACGCCAAGGAACATTAAATTCATGCATGACGACGGAAGGATTCTAAATAAAGCAGGCATTAACAAAGTAGACCAAGAATACACATTTTTTGCTTTTTTGTCAATAATTTGAATCTACAATAAAGAAAATTTGCTTTATTTTTTTCTCTTTTGAATATGGAGGGAAGAAAAAAAAAACACGAACTTTAATAATTGCTTGGATTCTATCAATGAATGAGGTCAACTTAGTATGATCCTTTTCGATTTGAGAAAAAATATAATTCCAATCTAACTTTGATAAGAAATTTAAATCAATAGTTTGATTATCAAGATAAGATTTAAAAAAATTTAATTGAAATCCATTTAAACTAAAATTTTTTTTCAATAAATTTTTAACTTGTTCAATTAAATATGGTATAATTCTTCTTTCTTCTTCATTCAAATTTTCTTTTATTAATTTTTCTTTTAAATGTTCCATAATTTCTAAAAAAAATTAAATCAACATCAAAAAAAAAAAAAAAAATTCCCTCAGATTCGGAAAAATATTTAATTCATTTGTCATTATCAATTAATCATTTATTTAATTAATTGGATTTAATAATTCTAGCTTACCATCTAATAAAAAACGATACTTGATGACCAATTTGAAATTTGAATCTAATGCCCATTGAGCGCAACCATCAAGTTAACAATTAAATGAACATCAGACATGAAAAGAAGAAAGAAGGAGGAGTTGAAACCAGCGTGGAACATCCGACAAACTTATCAGCTTAGCAGGGCTAACATCCAAGGAATCACTGGTGAGCTTAAAGAAGTAATCGGTAGTTTGGGCTGGCAAAATTACCTATAAACACACATACATGTATATATTCGAAAGAAGGATATTTACTATTCAGTCTAAAATTATCTCCTATGAAAGTGAAATTCAAAACTGGTGCAAGAATAAATGTGAAAATTTATATATATATATAACTGACCATTGGTGCTTGATTAGTCGACACCTTGGGCGTGATTGAAATTGGAGATACCAATGATCCTTCAGATTCACCATTTCCAGTGTTTGTATTGACTAATTCAACACCGCTGATTCTTACTGGATTAAACTGATCAGTTCCAATTGTAAAATTAGCTATAACACTATTCATTCATTCAAGTCATGGATTTGATTAGTGTCAAAAGATTAATTAATGACCATAAAAAAAAAAAGCAGAATGAAGAAGATTTATTTATTTATTGAATGTAAAAATTTCACACTCACCAATCTGATCTAAAAGTCTCTTGAATTTTAATTTGAATTGGAATTGAGAAGAATAAATTACAAGTTTTTCTAAAAGTTCTTTTGACAGATTCATCTTGACTAATTCTATAATCCACGCAAACATCAACCTTAGAAATTGAGACATTAAAAGTCAATCAACCAGTCATTCAATTTCAAATTGGTTATAAATAAAAATAAAGACTCACCTCAATACTTTTTTGATTTAATGTGGTGTGAAATGGTATGGTGATGTAAACATTTGAATTAGCATCAATCCCCTCTAGAATAATCTTATCATCCAAACTATTGAAAGACTTGATCTCCGCTACGTATAAATATATATTTACATAGTCACAAATGAAAAAGGAATAAATCAAGTTGAATTGGTATCAACTATATTTCTTGAAGCGAAATTCATGAAAAGAGGGTTTGGAGATGAGAATATGTATGTATTTGTTGAAAAATGCTGACTGGAATTTTTAGAAGAGAGTTGATCACATAGTTGAGAATCAACCAAATTGAAAGTGATGTGTGAATCCAATGACGAGATCGATATAACCGCTTGGTTGAGATAATTTCTACCACTAAACAAGTGAACCATGCAAGTTTTTGTCTGATCCAGATGAACTAAGTAGAGTATAAGAAATTAAAAAATAGATTCATAAAGGGTATGGAATGGGGGTAAGAAAAAATATTTCATGATGATAAAACTTACCATCATAAGGTAAATCCAGTTTCACATCTAAGCCTAAAGGATCGAGAGGGAAAGAAACCATCTCCAAAAATTTATGTTGTTCTCCAGATTTCTCAATCTCATTAGAAGTGACGGGGTTTGGTTGTGAGGAAGAAGAAGAATTGTGAAAATATTGGAATAAGATTCGACTAATTCGAATCTGTGAGACTTCCAGTATCAATGTCTCAGTTACCGTTGCCTTTGATAATAAGAAAGAAAAAGAAATCAGTATGATCAAGTAAAAAATTAAAATTAAAAAGAGAGGAAGAGTTAGAATTAAACTACTGACTGGACACAATAAATCGATTATAGTTTCACCAGGCAATAATTTAGTATTCCCAGTTGTAAACCAAAGAGTTTCATATTTTTTACCAGAAAATTTCATTCGGACTGCTTCAACTTCAGTAGACTAAGCAAATCAATATAAAATGGAAACTTGAAAAAAAGTTAATTAGCTTGAACCTCATTTAAACTTCTTGTTTATTGAGGAGCCAATATTCAAAGTAAAAGAAGATTTACACAAGGCAATAAATTTTTGATTTTAGCTTGAACCATTGAACCATGAGCATTCTTTGTAGATAATATACTACCAAAAGAAGAATTTAAACCAATAGAGAAAATAGGAAACCCAATGGCAGCAAAATCTTTTTCAAGTTTTAAAGATTGTTGCCTAATATCCATCATAAGTTTATTGGCTAAATTAATCCTATCAATAGAGATATCAGATATTCGGTCGGATTGCGATGAGTTTCTAATTAACATAACGTCTTGCGACCAAGTCCCTGGTTCATAAGTAACACCAGATCGTACTAATGCTAATGTACTCAATAGCCATTCTCTTGACAATCCTAATTCTTTTTGTAAACTTGCGCATCTATCTAATAGACTTGATTCAATTGTAGTCCATTTATCATCGACATAATGCGCCGGTAGATGAGAAAACAATCGATGAGCTGATTCCTGTCGATTTCTTATTTGTTCAAATCCTGCAATCTTGCAGTGCATTTTTAGGGCAAATCTTCTTCGTCCTGTTAACTGGTATAAATTTATAGTCCTTCGAGCAAGATCCAAATAAAACTTTTCGAATGTGCTGGCATCTTGAATGAGAGAATCCAATAGCTTTTTAGATGGCATATCGACTACCACCGCTGATGATGATTTCTGTTCGGATGGAGAAGTTTGTTGCTCCGTGTCACTTAAGGACATGTTGAAAGGATGCGTTGAGGGAAGATGGCCGACCTGGATGCCGATCCGATCCAGCTGACCAAATCACACCAAAAATAAGAAAATCGATCAGATGAAAAAAATATGGAAACAAAATAACAATACCAGAAACAAGATTTCTTCAACTCAACTTGAATGTGAGCCAACTCGAGTATTTCTGCACAACATTTCCAGCTATCTAAACTTGCAGGATCTTTGCTGGTTGGGTTGATTTGAGAATCACACCATTCCACTAATTTAATGCTTGTACTAAAAATCCAGCACTCTATGAAGCGTAGAGGCCATATATGCTGCAACCAATGAGTTATCATTGGTTTCAAATCACCATATGAAAAATGAACAATGAGTGATGTGGAACAGCCTTAGGGCTAAAAATCATACCTGATTAGATCTAAGAAAAGCAGAAAAAGTAGATAGAAATAAAGTAGCCCTTTTGATTGCTTGATCTAATCGGTTCAACCGGGCCAATAAGTTGAGCTGTTTTGAAATGAGATAGATTCGAAGATCAAAAATTGACATTTGACCTGATCCTACTAATTCCAAATATTGTTCCGAATAATCGATGTCCAGAGCCAAAGATGAATATTGCCTTGAGTTTGGACCAAATACTTTGTTGTTCCAAACATGAGGGTTATCTGGAGACGAGATAAAATTAATCAAATGACCTATCTCATCAATGCTTTTGCTCTGAGACGTGCGCGTGTCTCACCTAGTAGAGATTGGACAAAGGCAGCATCAAGTTCATCATATTGTATTAGACTTTCCTCCGGTAAGTTCATCGTTTGAAATTGGTTTGCCAATTGAGCCTAGTACACCCAAAATAAAATTATTTAGCCCAGCCACTCGTAGATGGGAGGAAAATGGAAGCAAAGCAAGCCAACTTTTTGAATAAAAAAAGTTTCAAAATCCCATCCTAATCGATTTTTTTTAGAAAAGAGAGATTTTAAGGATTCTTCCATTTCAATAATTTTCAAATTCAATGCAACAAGTAAAGATTCCTTTAATCTATTAATTAATTCAGTCCATTGAGTAGAAATCGATGAATCTTGAACACTTGATTGTACTATCGTGTCGATCGTACTCATATAACTTAATGAAATGCATCTAAATTTTGCATGTTATCAATTTTTTTTTTTATACGAAAGAAAGAAAAATAAAAATTAGTGAACATGATTTATATTGTTGATTGTACTTTTTTTTTTTTTTTGACTGAAAGCTGCATCAATTAATTTCAGAATTAATGAGAAAAAAAGGCATACCTATCTTTCTTCTGTGGATTGAAATCGGTTTTTAATCTATCCAAGATACCAGTCTTAGTACGAAAGATACCAGTGGTAGATTTAGAAGCAGTAGAAACATGAACAATCAACCATTCAGATTGATTTGACTGAACGGAATCTAACCAAGTTCGAATTTCTTGTTTAATGATTGTTTTGTAAGCTTCGAGGTCCTAGTAAGCCGATAAATAGAAGATAAATCTGATCAGTTTTATAAATTTGTTTTTTGCCTTTAGAAATAATTAAATAACTCAGGAGATATTGGTTTACTGACATCGCATGCTACGAAGAGGAGATGAACCAAAGGGGTTGAAGACAAACAAGAGGCTATTGAGCTGAAAGGTTGAAATGAGATAGGTAGTGAAGGTATGGTTTTAGCAGGCCGGGAGGTTGGATTCCAATGAAGGTTCCTGAGTGGTAGTTGACGATGAAGATCGGCTTGAATGCGTTCCCAGACATCAGGAGAGGGAGAAGTGTGATAGGAAAGGGTGATAGATGAGTTGGTGTTATCGGAGAGTTCCATTGAGTGACTGAATGGTATTACTTGGTTTTTGGATGTAATGAAGGTTAAAAGTGCGATGGAACCATTCTAGCATACTTAAAAGAGTGGATTTAATTCTTCTCTTTTGATACAAAACATTATCATGAATTATTTCCAAAGTGGAATGGATCAAAGTAAATGGGAAAATCAGGAGAAAATGTTTAAGAAGAGAACTCAAGATGAATCATTTGTTTATTTTATTTGGATAGAGAAAGAAGATCATCATTTTAACAAGGTAAAGTTAGATGACTTGATTTCTTTTTTTGATTGACTTCATTTGCAAACAAAACAAATAAGACGCAACAAGATGATGTGCAAACAATTAAACAAACAAAGGAGATGAAAGATGTAAGATGAAGGCATTACATACATATTTTCTGTTGTTTAAAAAATAACTATGAGATTAAGAAGGCGCCTTTCCAAAAAAAAAAAAAATGAATGAATGAATGAACAAAACTAAAAAAGAAACAAACAAAAACATTGCAGAGATAATTCAAAGTGTGTTGGATATTGAAAAACGGATTTTTTTTTGTACAAGTTTTAATTTGCACCTTCAAGATCAAGATTATTTCTTCGTTTTACCCATTAAATTCAAGGCTGAACCTGCCTTGAACCACTCAATTTGACCTTGATTAAAAGTATGAGTTAATGGAATTTTATCTTCACTTCCGTCTTTGTGTTTAGCGATCATTGTAACCTTACTACCCTCCTTCAACTCTGTAATTCCCTTCAAATCAATTCGATCATCCGGCTTCACTTTTTCGTAATCGGCTGGGTTTTCAAAGTTCAATGGGAGCATCCCTTGCTTTTTCAAGTTTGTTTCATCTGAATACATAAATCAATGTGACCAGACCAGGTCCAAGTTTTAGTTTGAGTACTGATTCTTCAAATTAATTCAATTCAAGACTGATTTCATTTACTTACGGATACGTGCAAATGATCGGGTAATGACAGCAACTCCACCCATAAACCTGGGCTCAAGGGCAGCATGTTCTCTGGATGATCCCTCACCATAGTTTTGGTCACCAATAACACCTGTAAGACGAGGCACACGTGTGATTAAAGTTAAGCCATCAACACTTTACAAACACTTTTGGGATTGGAGACTCACACCAAGGAATACCATGATCACGATAGTAGGCAGCCACTTCAGGCACACCACCCCATTGCCCGGTTTCCTGATTCAAGACTTCGTTGGCTTTCCCATTTGCTTCATTGATAGCTCCAATTAACATGTTCTGGGAAATGTTTTCAAGATGACCTCGATACTTTAACCATGGTCCACCAGCAGAAACTGCACGAGAAAAGATCCATTAGACTAAAATGTTTCAAGACTAATAACAAATCCATAGGGTTGAAAAAAAATCTACGCAACTGTGATCGGTAGTACATTTTCCAGATGCTTTGATGAGCACTGGAATGTTAAGATAATCTTTACCATCCCAAGCCTTAAATGGCTTCAAGACCTGTAGTCGATCACTCGTGGGCGCTACAGCAACGTTTACGGAGTGTCGATCTGCTGGTGGGGCTTGATATGTGTCTTGACCTGGGTCGTAACCACGTGGAGGTAGCTCTTTCCCAGAGGGGTCAGAGAATCTAAACTCCTTACCATCCTTACCTTTCAAAGTATCTTTCATTGGGTTGAATGTTAAATCACCAGCAAACGCCATGACAGTCACGAGATCGGGCGAGGCCACAAAAGCATGAGTCGCAGGATTCGCATCGTTTCGACCAGTGAAGTTTCGGTTATAGGATGTAATGATGGAGTTGACCTAGTCATGCACATTGAAATTAATTTCAAAAGCTTCGCCTTCCTTCTGAGTCGGTATATACAAAAGAACTCACATCGCCTTTCTTGACATCTTGTCGATCCCATTGGCCAATACAAGGTCCACAAGCATTAGCCAACACCAAACCGCCCACATTTTCTAAAACTTCCATTTGACCATCACGTGCAATCGTTGCACGGATCTGTTCAGAGCCAGGAGTAATGGTGAACTTGGACTTGACATTCAAGCCGTGATCATGAGCTTCCTTTGCGATTGAGGCTGCCCGTGACATGTCCTCGTAAGAAGAATTGGTGCAAGAACCAATCAAGGCAACCTTCAATTCTTTTGGCCAACCTTTCTCTTGCACAGTCTTTGCAAATGCAGACAAAGGAGTGGCTAGATCGGGGGTGTACTACATGCACAGAAGTAGTAAAAAAAAAAGAGAGAAAGCATCAGTGGGGGGCTTTGTGCTTTTATCCTTCGGTTAACTCAAAAGGGCATACAGGGCCGTTAATGTGAGGTTCTAATTCATTCAAGTTGATTTCGATCAACTGGTCATATTCTGCCCCTTCATCACTTTGTAAGTTGTGTTGAAATTGTTCGGCATATTTCGCAATGTTTGCACGCTTTGTGGCGTTCAGATAATCAGCCATGCGGCTGTTAAACGGAAACATCGATGTCGTTGCGCCGATTTCGGCACCCATGTTGCAAATTGTGCCCATTCCTGTAGCTGACAAAGATTCGACGCCGGGTCCAAAATATTCCACAATCGCTCCCGTTCCACCTTTAACCGTCAAGATGCCAGCAACTTTGAGAATAACATCTGCAAAAAGAGCAAAAAGAAACAAAGATTGGTTAACACTGCAGCTTCGTTAAATCTCACGTTTGTAAAATCTATATGCGGACCTTTGGGGCTGGTCCAACCAGAAATTTTACCAGTCAACTTGACACCGATCACTTTGGGGCATTTCAACTCCCATGGGAGATTGGCCATTACGTCGACAGCATCTGCACCACCGACACCGACGGCAATCATACCCAAACCGCCAGCGTTTGGAGTGTGAGAATCGGTCCCGATCATTAATCCACCGGGAAAAGCATAGTTTTCGAAAATAATTTGATGAATGATTCCGGAGCCGGGTCGCCAAAACCCGATGCCGTACTTAGCCGAGCAAGAAGCAAGAAAGTCGTAAACTTCTTTGTTGGTCGAAACAGCCCGAGCCAAATCCTTCGTGCCGCCAATTTGAGCCTCAATTAAATGATCGCAGTGAACGGTGGTTGGTACAGCCACCTCAGGCAAACCGGCGGTCATAAATTGGAGTAACGCCATTTGGGCGGTAGCATCTTGACAAGCAACCCGCTATTTGATTAGAAAGAACATGGAATTTCTTGTCAAACCCCTGGTGTCACTATGGGAAGATTGAAATTTAACTCACATCTGGTCGCAATTTGAGATAGGAAGCGCCTCTTCGAATATCGGCCTCGTGTGGGTTGTCCAGATGACCATAGAGGACTTTTTCAGAAAGGGTCAATGGACGATTCAGACTGTAAATGATGGATAATTTTCAGCAAATATATTTAAATTTGCAGAGGTCATATAGGATACAACATAGATGGAATGGCGTACCGTCGACGGACAACTTGCAAGTTGTCTTCGATACGTTGGTAGTTGATGTATTTCTGTTTCTCAAGGTTTGACATGGAAACCTGTGTGTCTCCGATCTTGGAGGCATGCTGGGGAGAAAGAATCAGTTGTAACGTTCTGAGATGGCAAACTAGATAGTGCTTACACCGGCATAAGACCTGGAGAGGGATCGCAAGACGGGCTTAGAAGTCAACCTGGGGAATTGACAGGTGATCATGATGAATACTTGATGCTAGGATATGATAATCTGTAGTCGTCAGAATGGGATGATGAAGCAGTTAACGGGAGAGGAAATTGATCAGATCGGAAGAGTGTTTGTTTGTTTGATCATGACGTACTGATACGGTGATTTACGGGCTTTCCCGATTCAGACGAATATTTCACGTGAAATCAATCAATGTAATGAATTTGATTGGTCACGACAGGCGAGGCCATTCAACAACACTCTAGCCTCTAGTGCCGGAGCATCCCCATCGCTTCTCAAATTAAGTCCCCTCTTGTTGGGTGGACCCCCTGGGCGACCGAAACAGCCAGGTGGAGAGTGACCTTCGGTCGCCGACGAGCCCCCTGCCAAGAATGGCGACATAATCGTTGAATCATTGCTGGTCCAGAGTTCCATAAATCACCATGGGCAAACTCTGCCTACTTGTGTGAAGCTGTACTTAAATTATGCGAAAAAAAATTCCACATATCAACACCGTGATGGATGGAAGGGAGAGGTGAGGGAACTCAGGGGAGAAATGGGGGAAATAAGAGGAGAAGACTCATTTCTCATGGAAGTACCAATTTCCATAGCTCCATATCCTAACCGAAAAAATGGGTGGAACTAGAAGAAAAATTCTGTGTACTTGTATTGATCTGAAATGAGTCCACCTATGGCATACAGCAAGATATGAGCCATGACACCAGCAGAAATTGAAGGACACCTGCTGGCAGTTGTCATGTGGTAACTTTCACACTACTTGTATTCTTACTTG